>JAWPHD010005419.1:0-164079 GCA_037043455.1 Cyrtodaria siliqua | reverse complement strand
ATGTCTTATTGGTGTCCGATGATTACTCACTTATTTTCATGTCCAATGGTATACATCTTAGCCACTGTATTTACAATTAAAAAAGAGTCCTAGTACTATGCAATGCTTATGTGTGATTCTACGACGTTTGATTAATTACAAATTTTTCAACTGTTCTGTTAATCAGTGTTCATAATTAGTGGGGATAACACTAATCAACATCAGCCCCAAAATACATTTCTGTTTATAGTCTCTGTAGTTAAAATGACAACTAACTACTGAATGTTCAGCTTAAAAAAAAAAGTTTTTGCTTTTTCACAGGTCTAGGTCTGTATTCAGTAAATAGACGACCTTTCCTTCTCTTTTTTACTGTCAGCCAGTGCAATATTGAAGACCTGATTACCCTGTCATAATAATTGTCTTTTTTGTGGTTCTCATTGCTGTCTTCTTGCTTTGGGCCTAACATACTTATTCTAAGAAGCAACCCTGAATTAATTTTTCAAACGATTTTGTGCACAAAAGCTACGTTCACATTCGACGCTAGTGAATTGCATACATAAGGCTACTTATGACAGTTTTGCACAATTTGGAAGAAGTATGCAATGTAAAAGAATGATTCTTTTGCATAAAATACTTGTGTCCAGCTTAGAGTATGCTCCTTTAGTCATTCCCTTTAACCTGGGCCACTCTGTTTAAAGTTTTTCGGGATCTAGTAGTGGTTCAACCACTTTAACTTCCTCAACTGTTCCCTCTATCAGGTTTCCTTCTACAATTTTTACTTGCTTTCATAGCCATAAAGGTTCCTAAGTGTGTCAGGGCTTCATTCAATTCCACTGGATCCGACGAATTCACAACGTCAGGTTCAAGTACCTTGCTTAGGTCACTAAACACATCACTATCGTCTTTCTTAAATCTCCCCTTTATGTTTTTTTTGAGTCTATGAACATAGTCTGACCTTAAATTTTGGAACTCAGAATCCATGGATTTACTGAAAGACATTTTTTCTCCCTTATTGTATGCTTCACCGCCTTCTATCCTGATAGCTGCCTTCATTTCCTTTAATGCCCCTCCATCATGACTTGCCATGCTTTTCAACTTCTCCTGTGTGCCATCAAAAAGTGGCTGAATACAACTCAAAAAAAAAAAGAGTATGATAATGGACCTTTGGAAACGGCCGAGCACGACACATACGAAATATTGCAGTCTCGGTTTGATTGAGACTGTTCATGAGCGGTAGTGAAATATTCTAGCTACAGCTCACGCCCTCTAGCCCCGGGTTGAGCAGAACTCAATATTCATAAAATCAATAGTACAAAATGTTAACCATCCCGAAGATGGCATGCATATGGCGGTGGATATGGAGTATACTTCTTCCCCATGTCGTACGGCGTATGGTCCTAGTATCTAATAAAATTAAATGCCCCGAAGAGCGAAATAAACATAATGGAAATTAGTTGGGAGCAGCGGTTATGAAGCCTTCGTATCACAAGTAACAGCCAAAAGACTAAATTAAAAAGCAGACAACATATCCTATAAGTGGTTAAACAATACCCAGAGCCTTTTATCGGCCGGAGTAGTGGAACCACCGAATCAAAAATTAAGTAAGAAAACAAAAGAAATTGAAAATGTACCACCGATAACTAAATATAAGTATCGGGCTCAGCGATCTCCAAAGATCGATATAACAGTACTGATTGCAAGCGCGGGGAGACTTTTACTGCCGCCACACTGCTTATCAAGACAGCTAATTCAGTATGGACATCAAGCATAAATGCTGTTGTTAAAGTGGCTTTATAGTTGCAGAAATATTTATATAAACCTTTAGCCATAGGATTATTTTCTGCCGCATACTTGGATAAAGTTGCAAGGACAGACCCGTGTGATTCAAACACCGCCTCTACAGTATTTTTGAGACCCAACCATCTAATGGAATGCGGTTCTTTGATTGTAAGCTCTGGTTCTTCCAACAGCTTTTGGATGTTTCTAAGTGTTAATATTCTTTGACTTGACCCACTAACAAAGTAGTATCTCTAAACTTTATCAGAAAGTCCACGCATGCTAAATTGAACCGATGTACAACAGAATGAACCTGTATACAGAAAGGAGAGTATTTGACTTTTATTTGCACCCCAACACCTGTGTGTCTCCTCATCATAGTAGCCGCACCATCAGCTGCTAAACAAAGTGCAGTTTGAAAGATTTATCCCAAGTTTTTTCGAACTCAGTTGCGACACAGTTTACAATAGTGTGGGCACACCCGTCCGCAATCGCTACATTACACAAGAACCGTGTTACAGCTTCTCCGGCCTTAATGTAGCGCGCACATATGCTCAAATGCTTCTCAACTGTACTGCCTGTGTTCTCGTCGAAAATAATTGAAAATACAGGGGACGACTTAATTTCCTCAACAAGATTACTTGTCAATACATGACATATAGAAGACTGTATTTCTGTTATACTGTCCCAGTTTATATTTTTATATTTTATATTTAAACCATTTTGAGACTGTAGTGCTAACAAACCATTTACTTGTGCTGATGGAATTTCTGACTTTGCAGAAAAGTAAACTGTATTAAACAGCATTTGATCTTCATTTGTAACTGAAACAATTACATTTACAGTTCCATTTTCATATTCACAGATAAGTTCCGCTTCCTTTTTATTGTTGTCATTTTGTGAACAGGCATTTATGTGTTCTGCACTACTGTTGTGCCTATTTTAAATAATTTATGCTTGAAATTTGAATACTGGGCGTCCCTTCGCCAGCCCAAACGTTACTCAGTTTGCATCGTTATTTCATTTGTGTGCAAATGCTGCAGCTGAACGTCATGTCTTGATCATTTTCTACCATAATCAACGCGATAACCAGAATGTTCTGACTTTTTTACGGGCGATATTAACAATGGCCGACAAAACATCATTCAAATTGATTTGACAATGTTCGATGCGTCATCAAAACAGGCTAGAATAAGGTCATCTAATATTTGGGTAACAACAATGTTAGCCGTTGGTTCGAACAAATAACAAAATATATTGTTGTTTTTTTGGTTCCAAGATCGGTGCCTTCTTTCTGCCTCTTTTCGCCATGTTGACGTTTAGAGAAAGTTCAGCGCTTCGACGATGCGGAATAATTAAAAATAGACTGAATACAATATTATTTATCCATAAGGATTTACTTTTTGAGTGAACAAATAAATGCAGTTGAGAACCGGTCACATCTAGCCAATCGCAAAGGCTCGTTTATATGTGAATTCACGGACAACGTCGATGCATTCCGTTTGATAATTGCTATCATTACGGCAACGGATAAAATACGATAGGCTGTCAAACACGGTTAATTTGCGTATTTAGTGATTGAATTACTTTCTTGGTATGCATTTTAATTGGGTATTTAGGGAGTTTTAATTGGGTATTTAGGGAGTTTTAATTGGGTATTTACGCAAAACGCTGCTTATCTGTAGCTCTGATGTTACATGTATAAGAAGCGTATACATACGTTTTACTGGATCACTGATGAACATTTTCAAAATTTCGACTCTATGCTTACATTGTGTGAGCATCTATCAATGAAAACAGCTGTACCACTGACCTGTTTAGTAAACAAACAAGAACGTTTTACATCTGACCCGACCTTTTCTGGTGATTTTTCAAGGGGAACTTTAGTTTTCTATATGAACATTACACTGCTGCATTATCCAAACTTGAGGTGAATTTGTAGCAAATCATTAACATGTGACACTTAAGCATTGGTGTCTATGGGGAAATAATTAGTGGTTTCATACCTTGACAGTCTTGCAAATTGTAAACCTTAAACGCGCTGTAATCTGATGATCTTCAGTTTCTTAGACTAATAGAAATTCGTTTTCCGCCAGATTTCCCACTCCATAGGACGGGTGCCTGAAAAATAGTTGAAGAAAATAAATAAGGGTGAGGGATGGCCTGGGGAAGTGGGAGTGAGACTGGCAGTGGGTAGTAACTGTATGCACCATACTCACTGTGTAAGACTAAAAAAACAGAAAATCCTTACCCCTTCCATCACCCCGACAAAGAAACTGGATAAGTATTTGTTATTTCTGATGAATTGAATTGGATTTTATAGTCGCACCAACAGCTAAGGTCATATGGTCATATATCCAGCTTCCACTGGTGGAGGAAGACATCGGGTGCACATCCGGGAAATTTTCGTGCACGGGTTGGAAACCCCGTTCTCAGTGGGATTCGAACCCGCATGCGATGAGAGGTAACACAATCACTTTAGAGACTTTAACGACTCATAGAGACTATGCAACAGTAAGAGTATAAGGATGCCTATTATATATTATAATAATCTTTCATGGGTATCCGGTGAAGATAGGGAATTCCATCCCGAGGTATACGTTTTTTATCGGAACCGAGGGTTGGATTTCTCTATCTGAACCGAATACCCATGATAGATTCTTTTTCTTGCATATCAGAGCCATGCTGTGCGTTGACACCACCAGCTACTAACGTTTTGCATGTTTTCCTGCATACCGGATGTTGGCGCGCGTGAATTTTATCTCGACCCTAGGGTGAGATGGAAATATCTAGCTCTGGTAAAATGCCGGATATCCTTGTCCGGGATGCAAGAAATACATATATCCGTCCTCACGCTAGTGTGCAACTCTAAATAATCCCAGATAATGAGTTGATGAGGTAGAACAAAGAGACCCCGGATCCTTATATATCCGTACTCTCGTTCTAAATATTCACAGATAATGATTTGATGAGGTAGCTAGTACAAAGAGACCCCGGCTGCCTGTATATCTGTCCCCACCCTCGTGTATAAATACTGAAAAGGGGATCCCGTGGAAGCAACAAACAAGAGATAAAAGTAGCAGACTCGGTTTTATTGAGTCTGTTAAAGTAATCCATGATAATGAGTTGATGAAGTATTGAACACGATTCAATTCGTTCGATATGGTGACTATATCCATGCAATATTATTATATCCATGTTTTTGAGGGAAAAAAACAGGATATAATAAAATCGCCTCCGTTTGTCCGTCTGTCTCGAACGTCCGCCCTGGGGCCCAGACTGGGTGGGGCGGTTGGGATTTGGGGTCATTCTTTAACGACTCCTATAGACTATGCAGCAGTAAGAGTATAAGGGTGCCTATTATATATAAATATCCGTCCTCATGCTAGTGTTCAACTCTAAATAATCCCAGATAATGAGTTGATAAGGTAGAACAAAGAGACCCCGATGACTATATATCCGTCCTCTCGTTCTAAATATTCACAGATAATGATTTGTTGTGGTAGAACAAAGAGACCCCGGATGCCTATATATCCGTCCTCTCGTTCTAAAATGTACAGATAATGATTTGATGAGGTAGCTAGTACAAAGAGACCCCGGCTGCCTGTATATCCGTCCCCACCCTCGTGTTTAAATACTGAAAAGGGGATCCCGTGGAAGCAACAAGCACAAACAAGAGATAAAAGTAAAAGACTCGGGTTTTATTGAGTCTACTCAAGTAATCCCAGATAATGAGTTGATGAGGTATTAAACACGATTCAATTCGTTCGATATGGTTTATGAGGTAGCTAGTATCTAGTATAGGTAGAACAAAGAGACCCCGATGACTATATATCCGTCCTCTCGTTCTAAATATTCACAGATAATGATTTGTTGTGGTAGAACAAAGAGACCCCGGATGCCTATATATCCGTCCTCTCGTTCTAAAATGTACAGATAATGATTTGATGAGGTAGCTAGTACAAAGAGATCCCGGCTGCCTGTATATCCGTCCCCACCCCCGTGTATACATACTGAAAAGAGGATCCCGTGGAAGCAACAAACACAAACAAGAGATAAAAGTAGCAGACTCGGTTTTATTGAGTCTATTTCAGTAATCCCAGATAATGAGTTGAAGTATTAAACACTGATTCAATTCGTTCGATATGGTGACTTTATCCATGCAATGTTATTATACCCATGTTTTTGAGAAGAAAAAAACAGGGTATAATAAAATCGCCTCCGTTAGTCCGTCTGTCTCGAACGTCCGCCCTGGGGCCCAGGGTGGGTTTGGCGGGCGGGAGTTGGGGTCATTCTTTAACGACTCATAGAGACTATGCAACAGTAAGAGTATATGGATGCCTATTATATATATATATATCCGTCCTCACGCTTGTGTGCAACTCTAAATATTCCCAGATAATGAGTTGATAAGGTAGAACAAAGAGACCCCGGATGCCTATGTATCCGTCCTCTCGTTCTAAATATTCACAGATAATGATTTGATGAGGTAGCTAGTACAAAGAGACCCCGGCTGCCTGTATATCCGTCCCCAACCCCATGTATAAATACTGAAAAGGGGATCCCGTGGAAGCAACAAACACAAACAAGAGATAAAAGTAGCAGACTCGGTTTTATTGAGTCTATTAACGTAATCCCAGATAATGAGTTGATGAGGTATTAAACACGATGATATGGTGACTATATCCATGCAATGTTATAATATCCACGTTTTTGAAGGAAAAAAAACAGGGTATAATAAAATCGCCTCCGTTTGTCCGTCTGTCTCGAACGTCTGCCCTGGGGCCAAGGGTGGGCAGGGCGGACGGGATATGGGGTCATTGATTTTCCATTTTATTTTTTGGTATTTATGTCTCAAATGAAACATTATGATGATGGCTCTGCACAGAGGGTCCCTCAGTGGGGTCAAAAGGTCAAATACACTACAAATTCAATTACAGTAATTTTTCCATATTATTGCGCATAACTTGATGTTTGTAAACGTCTATAAAAGATTAGCAACATATTAAATGATTTTATTATTTTTATTATTTTTATTATATCGAACTCGGACCATTTTCCCGGGTGTGTGGGGGTGGGGGTTGGATATCTTTTTTTATAATTTTGTCTCAAATGAAACATGATGGTGGGATTACACTGTATACATGTGTTTCCTCCTATGTTATAGTTGGGCCTGGAGGAAGGGGCATCAAATACACTAATAATGCAATTACAGTGTCATTTTTTTTCATACTTTTGCACATTAATTGGTATAATAGTCATCTAATAAAGAGATACACAGCATGTCAAATTATTTATTATTTAAAACTCGGACGTCTTCCCTGCGGTTCGGGTTGGATGGGGTGGGTGGTGGGTGGAGGGTAACAGGGGGTCAATTTATTTAATCATTATGAACATTTTGGTGAAGCAATTACATTGTATATACTGTGGGGCTGTGTGTGTGTGTAGTGGGTGGGGGGAGGGTGTAGGCGTGGGGAAGTGACCTCTAAATAAACCGATTGGAAACTATCAATATACATAACACTGAAAAATAAGAGGCACAAGAGGGCCTGTGGACGCTCTACTGGCTAATATGGCTCTTATAACATCAATGAAGCGAGTGACTATCGTCTTAAAGAGGCATATTTAACTAAACCAAGAGCCGTAACTCCACCGTTACTGGTCCGATCTGGCTGGTTTTCGAACTTGGCCATTGGAGATAATAAAAATCAACAAAAAAATCCATTTAAAAAAAAAGAAATAAAAAAATTAAAAAAAAGAAAAGAAAAATCTGGTAAAGTTTGGTAAAGATAAGATGACAAATGAAGGCACTATCGCCTTAACAAGTCAAAATATAGCATTTTTAATGAAATCAAGGGCCATAACTCCGCTGTTACTGGTCCGATCTGGCCGGTTTTCGAACCTGTTCGAGCTTTTATTGACAATAACAATCTGGTAAAGTTTGGTAAAGATCGAATGAAAAATGAAGGCCCTATCGTCTTAACGAGGCAAAATGTAGCATTTTTAACTAAATCAAGGGCCATAACTCCGATGTTACTGGTCAGATTTGGCTGGTTTTCGAACTTGTCCGAGCTTTCATTGACATTAACAATCTGGTAAAGTTTGGTTAAGATCAGATGAAAAATGAAGCCTCTAATTCAGTGCCCTAGATAAGCAGCATATCTGCGTATTTCACTCAATTAAAATTGCCAAATACCCAATTAATTTCCCTGACATGCGTACCAGATACGCAAGCAATTTCCTTTTCACTCAAACATTTTAATTTTCGAGCGTATCGACAGTCAAAGTGTTCAAATGATTGATGGATTGATGTTTTCGTGCGTATTCCAATATTTATATTTTGGGACGTTACATAATTATCGATAAAGTGGAGCAGTAAATAGTTGAATAAGTACACTATACCAGTCTATACTATAATTGTGTAGTCGTCTGGGCGCTTTCTTGTTTACTTTCGAAAGCGTTTGCGTTGTGCAGACGATTAAAATGTCGAAACGGGGACGTAAACCGACAAGCGAGTTACCGTTAAGAAACACTTCTGAAATTAACACATGTGATTAGTGTTTCTATGGAAATTAATCGTTAATAATGATTAATCATTGACAAACCACTGCAATGAATAACAAGTCAATAAAGCTCACATAAAGACGGGTAAGTTACATTGCTTGTTTTACATCACCCTAGTACTATTTTTGAAAATTTGAAATTCACTCAATTAACTTTAATTTCATGAGTGAAATACCTACTAGGTCCAAAACTTATCTGGGGCACTATCTATCCGGTTGCATTTCATTTTTATAAATACATTTTTTTTAAATGCAAAAAACATTTGCATTCTTGAATGCATTCAGCGTTATACACAAAACTACGAGTTCATTTAAATGCATGGAATGAACGTAACAGAATGTGTGCATTTAAACGCTCAAACGCAGAAAATGTATTTATATTCGTTCGTTCAGCGTTTATCAATCGCAACATCTCTCGTGAGGGCTGGCGTGGCGCAGTCGGTAGCGCTGCGGATTTGTAACCGGAGGCCCCGGGTTCAATCCTCCATGATGCCACTGAGTTCCGTCGGTGTGTTCTTGGGCAAGACACTTTCCCTTAGCCTCGTCCATCGGATGGGGACGTAAACCGGGCTGTCCCGTGTATCGGTCTATCCTCCAAGCACGTTAAAGAACCATAGGAATCTATTCGATAATAAGAGTAGGGCAGGTTCCCGGATTCCTATGTATCCTTCCCCTCTTTCTGGGGCGACTCTAAATAACCTATACTGTGTTGATGAGCCGTTAAACAACATTCAATTTAATTTGTGATTAAATTACGCATGTTATTCAGTCATGCGATTTTGATCACAAGTCTGCGACTTATATTTATGTGATCGTATTGAAGAAAGGGTCCTTTTGTTGACATTATTTGGTGGTGCACATTCATGATTATTCTGTTTTCTTCCAGGTTTATGTTAGTTTCCTCAAACATGTAACATACATGACACTATATAAAAAAAAGCCGGCTGTTTATGTCACCATTATTTTAGTTTTATATTGAAATAATATAAAGCTTGTGACACAATAAATATAATATGTCCCATTTTGAATTAGTAAAAATGAAAGTAAATGTGCCATCATGCTTAAAACTCACAATTTATCATTTATAGTGTAATTCTTTATATTAAAATACTGAAAAACGCACTTCGTTTTAATCGAGCGCTTATTTATCAACTCAAAAGGATACTACTGGAAGTGATCCGAAATATCGAAATTCATTTGCGTTTGTTTCGTTCGTTGCATTCGTTTTCATCGTTCAATTTTTTAAACACTGAAAATGAACGAAACGAATGCAATGAACGAAATGCATTTTTAAAATACAGATCGTGCAACGTACATTCTTTCTGCGTTCATTTTCAATTCATTCAGCGTTCATTCTGCATTTATTTGGGGGTACTTGAACGCCACTGGGTCTGTACACACATGTCAGTATGCAAGATTCGGAATGATAACATTTGTAAAAGATGAACTGTTGCATATATTCGTGGTGGTTTCAATAAATTAGATTTCGGAGATCACGTGTTCGAAAATATCATGAGTTTGCCTGTCACTGACGCCACTGGGTTATACCAGTGTAAACACTTTCAATCAAATGGGCGGTCCCTGGTATCAAAGCAAAGAAAATCTATATAGTCTTTATCTTAAAAAATATACACATAAGCACTAATAGTATTTTTCAAAAGCAATGCTTTTTTTTTTCCGTGTCTATTTTATATAGTTGTACCCCTCTCACTTCGACCAAACAAAGTCATGGCAGTTTGCGGTGAAGCACACCTATTGCATCACAGGAAATGTCCTCATAATGGCGGTAAGTAAGTAATTCACATTTCTTTTTGCTAAAAAGGTATTTTTACTAATGAATTAAGTGCCATTTTTGGTTATATATATATATATCACATTGTTGATCTATTTGTTGCATTTTTTTCAAGCATTGTCATATTATTTTTTTTAATTTTGATTGCTTATATAGAAATGAGTGACAATGTTTTGGCATTTCAGTGTTTATGTTTTTAAAGGGAGCATTCAATTCCAGGGTCTTCCACGGGGCATTTAACAGCATAATCCCCCTATCCCTTAATTCTGAAATCTAATTTCCCCCTACTCCTTAACTGACTCCCTATCCTTTGATCTCTCTGCCCTATCCCTTAAAAACACCAATAAACTGCATAAATGCATTATGCCTGTCTATAAATACCTCCTTGTAGGCTATACTTCTAAAAAGTACTTTTATTTACAGTTGAAATATACTTGCCAGGCGCGTAGCGTGCCATACTCATTTACTCACGTGCGTGCCATACTCATTTACTCACGTGAGTAAACTTTTCAAACGAAGGCTCAAAAAATAAAGCTCGAAAAACTCGAAAAACGCAATAAAAATGTGAGCCTAAGTGGAGTATATGCTGACCCTAAAATGCACCAGAATTCACCGTACGAGCGCCTACCCCCGTGAGTAATTGAGATTTTGGTCACGCTACGCCCCTGTTTGCATCTAAACAAATAACAAGTTCTTTCTTATAATAAAATATGACCCCCAGCTTTCTGTGTTGTTGTTTTTTGGCAGCATATGTGTCATTTGTGATGAGAATATAGTTATTCATTTTTAATTTGAGCCTAGATATGAATGAAAACATGGCATTTAAATTCATACACGACTCAATGCAAAAATCAATTAGGCGTGTTACACCTCGATAAGTAAGTAGATCTAAAAACATATCTAAATCAAAATCAAGCAATGATTAGTTCACATTTAGTTTGCATATACGTGCATACCTCGTCGATGATTGTATGTGTATATAGTTTAAACTGTTTGATGTAATCGATGTTCAAATTATCAATCTTCTCTGCCGATAAGCTAGTTGCAAATGGAGTATTTTATACTAAGGGAGGTAACTGACTATAATAGAACTAGTCTCGGCCAGCCAGACCGTATCATGCATATGTCTTACTTGCAGGTATCGGTCTGGGCAGATTAGGCCAATTAAAGCGCCCACTAGCGATTAACGCAATTTATTCGCGCGTTTTTTTCACGCTCATAAAGTCGACTTTTGCGTGAGGTCATGTTGTAAAAACAAGTACAACGTCAATTGTTGATGCAGCAGTTAAACTGTTTAACGTCACTTGCTGCTTCTCATAAGTTAAAAATAAGAAAATATCATTAAATTAACTTAAAAACATGTTTTTTTGAAAGTCTCGTTGAATCTCTAAAAATTTCACCAAAATCGCCCAAAACGAGAGGGCGATTTTAAACGTCCTATTTTCCCCAGGCCATGGTTCTAGATCCGTGTAACATAGCGTAACGAAGAAATCAGAAGCGGGCCGGGTGACCGAGGCTATAATAGAGGCATACAGGAAGTAAATCACTGTGGTATTCATGCCTGGTGTATCGAAAGGAGTTCCCAAATGTATAATCCCTAACTTTTTTTGTGATAAAAGGCATTTTTGAGTATTTAAGGCCTGTTTTTTTTATCTGGCTGAAATGACTTTATTGACTTGTTTGTGATAGCTTAAAAGCATTTGCATGGTTGTATGATGATTTTATTTATCAACTTGACAGTTTTGAAAGTGAAAGTAGAACACATTTAAGAGGTGCCGAATGAATGCAGTTTGTTCACGGTATCAATAAAGATCAGAATTTTATTTTCTTATATGCCACATGACCCCTACTATTCTCAGCAGTTTTCTAGAGAGGCAGGTCTCATGACTAAGAACATGTAAGTGAATCTTAGTTTGAACTTCATTTTGAAAAATGGCTAACTAGAAAGCTTGGACAATATTGCATTGGGCTCTATGGGATTTGATTTACTTCCGGTACACCTATGACAATCATGGATCGGTCTAATTTGCTGACTTTCATGATGACGTCAGCTATGCGCTGACCCACAATTGGTGAGGAAAACGCTGACCTTTGAGAAAATGCTTACCTTGTTAATTATTTACTTATTAAAAATAATTAAAACTCTTTTTTGAGCATGTATAAGTAAAATAACACATATTGGAATATAGTAAATTCAGCGTTTTTATTTTTTTGTTTTTAATGGTTTATTTCGAAGTTGAAAATAGGTAGAAAACGCTGACATTTTATGAATTTTACTGACTGCTGACCATGATTGTGTATAGTATACTAATCTTATTATTATCAATGTTGTTATAGTTTTCTGAGTACATCTTAGTAAACAACATATATTTGAATATATAAAGCAAAATCAGCGTTTTTTTATTTTGTATTTAATGGCTTGTTTTGAAGTTGAAACTAGTTAGAAAAACGCTGACCTTGTATAACTGACTTTGCTGACCTTGATTATTTTAGTATACTAATCTCATTTTAATCATTGTTTTTATATTTTTTCAGTTAAAACACGTAGTTATTTGTTTGTTATTTATTGAATTAGTGAAAAATATTTTTGAATGTCCTTTGCTGATGAAATTGGAGCCGAACATTATTAATAAGACTGCCGTGTTCTAAATTCTACTGATATTCCGGATGATTTGTTTCTGTTTTCAATTGGTTGTGTTATTTTTGTGTGTAGTATATTATATATACGTATGTATTTATCCATTATTTCAAATGAATAAGGGAAACATGTTTTATTAGTATTCATCAAATCGCGCAAAAAACATAGAAAACTTTTGATCATTTGCTACAGTCGGTCTGTTACAGTAATATCTAGCTACAAATTGTTTTCTTAATTCTTCATAAAAGCTACCTTCTTATAAAAAAGTTGTATTCATCTTCTAACATATTACAAACTCTACACTTTCTCTGGTGTAGGGGTACTATTTAGTATTGTCCATCTACCAGCCTCGATCTCCGGTATATGGGGATGATACACGTACTTTTGCTTAGCGTTACGAAACTTAGATATATTTGTGTTAATGATATATAGTTGCAAATTAAAATTAGCTATGTTTGTGCAAAATATTGCTCTACTAGAATTTTGAAATTGTTCATGCCAATTGTGAATGAAATTATTGTTTAACCTCTGTTTTGTCTTGACAAAAATGATTTTTTGTTTCCAACATTTTGGTTAACCCAAGCTTCAAAACATTCTAGAGATGCTAACAAGTTCTTTAACAGAGATACTCGATTTACCTTATTAGGAGAGCGCTCAACATCTGTTAACATCGTTTGGTATACTAAGTTTACATATTTCTTTTCTGGACAATGTAATATTTTTAAACAATATGATTTTTAACCAATATATTACAATTATAAAGAATCGTATACTATGGAAAGAAAGTGTGCCTAATTTCCCAGTTACAGCGTTTTTTTCCCTTCTTTGGACGGGTCCGGTAAACGAACCCGTTCCCAATCGCCAAAAAAAAGCATTTTCCCCAATTTTGAGTAAAAAAAAGGAAAAAAGAAAAAAGAAAAAATTCCCAATTCCAGATTTTTCTTCCCAAAATTGTAAAATGTTTTAGAATAATCTTCTTAATAAAGTTTTTTACCAGGGTTTTCGACGTTTCTTCTGCTTTTCTGTGTAATTTGAACAAAATACAAAAACATTTTTTTCCCCAATTCTGAGAAAAAACGCGCGTTTTTTTCCCAATTTTGAGAAAAATCGCGTGTTTTTTCCCAATTTGACGGACCAATTCCCAAAATAGTGAAAAAAAAACGCTGAGTTAGGAAGTACTTCCGGGTCGCAAGGTGCTAAAAAGTTCCTTGAACCAATCCAAAGTTTCTAGTTTGCATGTTCTTCCCAAGATTAGTTTTTATTTCATTGTTAAATCTAACCTGATGTTAAAGTATTATGACTGTTGTCATGAATAGTTACTATTTTACTATGTTTGTCAGGATTATTTCTTTGGAGAGTATGAGCACAGAGGTTAGGTAGAGATGTGGTTTTGACAGCTGTTTATTTTGAAATACGCGTAGTGTGAATCAATGACGTGAAATGATGAAAAACAAAATTGGTGTTTTATTCCAGATAAGGGACAGTTTGCGAGCCAAATGCGTTTAATTCACAGAATTAAAGCGTATTTAAGCGAACGAATGTTGTAGAAATTGTGACTGATCTCCAAAAATAGCCTATTTTTCATTGTGTTCAATGGGCTGATTTTCATCGGTCTGAAACCTAGATGGACAGAAGCCTTTTCATTATTAATGGCTAAATTGAGCTGATTTGTACTGTTAATGCTTGCATTTGAGTGAGAAAAAAAAGCTGTCACATTTCCTACAATAACTGGCAATTTAATTAATTAAGGTACAGTATGAGGCTAAAATCTGAAAATGTATCGGTACTGACATTTTGACATGACGCGACTCTAGGAGGAGCCTTACTTTGTATCGAAGGCTTGTGAACCTGTAAATTGTGTACGCGATGATGGGTTTTACAATCTGAAACTGAAATATATAGACATTTGTGGAATTAGTTTTTTTGCTAAACATTGTGTAAATCCCACCCATTTTTCTTCATGAATTCAGATGAAATCACTACGCAGTGGCAAACACTTGTTATTTAACATATTAATTTGTTTTGTTTTTTTGTTAGAGATAACGGTTATAATCCACTGAAATCACTGAAATATATACCATTCTGGTGTATGATTGAGTTTGTCTTGCTGTTGGCCAAGACTGAAATGTATTAACTGACTATAAAACTGCTATAAACATATGGGTTAGGCTTAGTTTTTGAGTCATTACTTCAATTTTGTTCGTTTTGTTCCGGCATTTTATTGCCAAACTGTATGTTTTATTGGACATTGTGCATGTAAAAGTCGTATTGCACAATACACTGTTAGTTAACCTTTTATTATTGTCTGCCTAAACATTCTTGGAATTTAACAGATTGTCTGTTTCTCCATCACTTGCTGGTCAACATTCCAGTAAAGTTTGGCGACCGTGGTACCATTAAAGAGTTACGGAGGATCGCACGACAAAAGTTGTTCAGTCCCTATTTTGACTAAATCAAGAGCCATAACTTTGTGGTTCTTGTTCCAAAATAAAAATGAAAGCCCAGGTGCGTATCTTCACCTGCCGTTCAACATTCCTATAAAGTTTCGCGACCGTGGGTTAAAATAAAGGATCGCGCGATACAAGTTTTCGTAACATACGGACGGACGTCACGGAAGAACAAGTGCAGATATATATACCCCAAACCCTTCCCCCAAGTGGGGGCATACAAATATAAAAGCATCGCCCATTTATTGCAGATAATAAAATGAACCATGCATAATCCTAGATTACCTACTCATAAAGACCACCACGCCAATACTGGCCACTGTAGACACATAACTTATGTTTCTCTGTAATAACATTTCCTCCTCATAATGACCACCACGCCAATACTGGCCACTGCAGACACATAACTTATGTTTCTCTGTAATAACATTTCCTCCTCATAAAGACCACCACGCCAATACTGGCCACTGTAGACACATAACTTATGTTTCTCTGTAATAACATTTCCTCCTCATAAAGATCACAACGCCAATACTGGCCACTGTAGACACATAACTTACGTTTCTCTATAATAACATTTCCTCCTCATAAAGACCACCACGCCAATACTGGCCACTGTAGACACATAACTTGCGTTTCTCTGTAATAATATTTCCTCCTCATAAAGACCAACACGCCAATACTGGCCATTGTAGACACATAACTTATGTTTCTCTGTAATAACATTTCCTCCTCATAAAGATGACAACGCCAATACTGGCCATTAAATACACATAACTTACTTTTCTCTGTAATAACATGTCCTCCTCATAAAGACCACCACGCCAATACTGGCCACTGTAGACACATAACTTATGTTTCTCTGTAATAACATTTCCTCCTCATAAAGACCACCACGCCAATACTGGCCACTGTAGACACATAACTTACGTTTCTCTGTAATAACATTTCCTCCTCATAAAGACCACCACGCCAATACTGGCCACTGTAGACACATAACACATGTTTCTCTATAATAACATTTCCTCCTCATAAAGACCACCACGCCAATACTGGTCAATGTAGACACATAACTTATGTTTCTCTGTAATAACATTTCCTCCTCATAAAGACCACCACGCCAATACTGGCCACTGTAGACTCATAACTTATGTTTCTCTATAATAACATTTCCTCCTCATAAAGACCACCACGCCAATACTGGCCACTGTAGACTCATAACTTATGTTTCTCTGTAATAACATTTCCTCCTCATAAAGACCACCACGCCAATACTGGCCACTGTAGACACATAACTTATGTTTCTCTGTAATAACATTTCCTCCTCATAAAGACCACCACGCCAATACTGGCCACTGTAGACACATAACTTACGTTTCTCTGTAATAACATTTCCTCCTCATAAAGACCACCACGCCAATACTGACCACTTTAGACACATAACTTACGTTTCTCTGTAATAACATTTCCTCCTCATAAAGATCACCACGCCAATACTGGCCACTGTAGACACATAACTTAAGTTTCTCTGTAATAATATTTTCATCCTCAAAAAGATCACCACGCCAATATTGGTCAATGTAGACACATAACTTACGTTTCTCTGTAATAAAATGTCCTTCTCATAAAGACCACCACGCCAATACTGGCCACTGCAGACACATAACTTACGTTTCTCTGTAATAACATTTCCTCCTCATAAAGACCACCACGCCAATACTGGCCACTGTAGACACATAACTTACGTTACAATGTAATAACATTTCCTCCTCATAAAGACCACCACGCCAATACTGGCCACTGTAGACATATAACTTACGTTTCTCTGTAATAACATTTCCTCCTCATAAAGACCACCACGCCAATACTGGCCACTGTAGACACATAACTTACGTTTCTCTGTAATAACATTTTCTCCTCATAAAGACCACCACGCCAATACTGGCCACTGTAGACACATAATTTATGTTTCTCTGTAATAACATTTCCTCCTCATAAAGACCACCACGCCAATACTGGCCACTGTAGAAACATAACTTACGTTTCTCTGTAATAACATTTCCTCCTCATAAAGATCACCACGCCAATACTGGCCACTGTAGACACATAACTTATGTTTCTCTATAATAACATTTCCTCCTCATAAAGACCACCACGCCAATACTGGCCACTGTAGACTCATAACTTATGTTTCTCTGTAATAACATTTCCTCCTCATAAAGACCACCACGTCAATACTGACCACTTTAGACACATAACTTACGTTTCTCTGTAATAACATTTCCTCCTCATAAAGATCACCACTCCAATACTGGCCACTGTAGACACATAACTTAAGTTTCTCTGTAATAACATTTCCTCCTCAAAAAGATCACCACGCCAATACTGGTCAATGTAGACACATAACTTACGTTTCTCTGTAATAACATTTCCTCCTCATAAAGACCACCACGCCAATACTGGCCACTGTAGACACATAACTTACGTTTCAATGTAATAACATTTCCTCCTCATAAAGACCACCACGCCAATACTGGCCACTGTAGACACATAACTTACGTTTCTCTGTAATAACATTTCCTCCTCATAAAGACCACCACGCCAATCCTGGCCACTGTAGACACATAACTTACGTTTCTCTGTAATAACATTTCCTCCTCATAAAGACCACCACGCCAATACTGGCCACTGTAGACACATAATTTATGTTTCTCTGTAATAACATTTCCTCCTCATAAAGACCACCACGCCAATACTGGCCACTGTAGACACATAACTTACGTTTCTCTGTAATAACATTTCCTCCTCATAAAGATCACCACGCCAATACTGGCCACTGTAGACACATAACTTACGTTTCTCTGTAATAACATTTCCTCCTCATAAAGACCACCACGCCAATACTGGCCACTGTAGACACATAACTTACGTTTCTCTGTAATAACATTTCCTCCTCATAAAGATCACCACGCCAATACTGGCCACTGTAGACAGATAACTTACGTTTCTCTGTAATAACATTTCCTCCTAATAAAGACCACCACGCCAATACTGGCCACTGTAGACACATAACTTATGTTTCTCTGTAATAACATTTCCTCCTCATAAAGATCACCACGCCAATACTGGCCACTGTAGACACATAACTTACGTTTCTCTGTAATAACATTTCCTCCTCATAAAGATCACCACGCCAATACTGGCCACTGTAGACACATAACTTACGTTTCTCTGTAATAACATTTCCTCCTCATAAAGACCACCACGCCAATACTGGCCACTGTAGACACATAACTTACGTTTCTCTGTAATAACATTTCCTCCTCATAAAGATCACCACGCCAATACTGGCCACTGTAGACAGATAACTTACGTTTCTCTGTAATAACATTTCCTCCTAATAAAGACCACCACGCCAATACTGGCCACTGTAGACACATAACTTATGTTTCTCTGTAATAACATTTCCTCCTCATAAAGATCACCACGCCAATACTGGCCACTGTAGATACACAACTTAAGTTTCTCTATAATAACATTTCCTCCCCATAACGATGACCACGCCAATACTGGCCATTAAAGACACATAACTTACCTATCCCTGTAATAACATTTTCTCCCCATAACGATCACTTTGCCAATACTGGCCACTATAGACACACAACTTTCCTTTCGCTATTATAACATTTTTTCCTAATAAAGAGCACCACGCCAATACCGGCTACTGTAGACACATAATTTCCCTTTCCCTGTAATAAAATGTCATCCCCATAACGATCACCACGCCAATACTGGTTATTGTAGACACACAACATGCCTTTCCCTGTAATAACATTTCCTCCCAATAACGATCACCACGCCAATACCGGCCACTGTAGACACATAACTTATCTATCCCTGTAATAACATTTCCTCCCCATAACGATCACCACGCCAATGCCGGCCACCGTAGACACATAACTTTCCTTTCTCTGTAATAAAATTTCATCCCCAGAACGATCACAACGCCAATACCGGCCACTGTATACACATAACTTACCTATCCCTGTAATAACATTTTCTCCCCATAACGATCATCACGCCAATACTGGTCATTAAAGACACATAACTTACCTATCCCTGTAATAAGATTTTCTCCCCATAACGATCACGACGCCAATACTGGCCACTATAGACACACAACTTACCTTTCGCTATTATAACATTTCTTCCTCATAAGGAGCACCACGCCAATACCGGCCACTGTAGACACATAACTTTCCTATCCCTGTAATAACATTTTCTCCCCATAACGATCACCACGCCAATACTGGCCATTAAAGACACATAACTTACCTATCCCTGTAATAACATTTTCTCCCCATAACGATCACCACGCCAATACTGGCCACTATAGACACACAACTTTCCTTGCGCTATTATAACATATCTTCCTCATAAGGAGCACCACGTCAATACCGGCCACTGTAGACACATAACTTTCCTATCCCTGTAATAACATTTTCTCCCCATAACGATCACCACGCCAATACTGGCCACTATAGACACACAACTTACCTTTCGCTGTTATAAAATGTCATCCCCATAACGATCACCATGCCAATACTGGTAATTGTAGACTCACATCATGCCTTTCCCTGTAATAACATTTCCTCGCCATAACTATCACAAGGCCAGGATATGAACTTTATCAAGATTTACTATGTCTAATTCAATTTCGAATAATGCATTGTTCATGTGCAAACTATGTCTAGTTCTATTTCGAATAATGCATTGTTCATGTGCAATTTATGCTTGTGTATTTATCATAATCAAAATGCAGTATTCAACGTCGGTTCAATAAATCTAAGAGCTGCAAATATGCAGCGGTAATTAATATTAAGACACAGTGCTCCTTACAAATAGTATAATTCTGAACGGCCATTCTCTGAGTTTCTCACCAGGCTTATATATCAAGTGGTCAGCCAAAAAGCGATATTAATAGAAAAATATGTATACTTTAAGAACTTCAAGGTAACCACACATTAATCAATTGACAATTCTCTGTCTGAATACAGGAAGCTGCCAAACCCCCTGGTGGCAGTTTCTAACATCAACCATACAACTACATGTATTAGGAATGGTGTGGTTGAAACGACATGCCCTGTATACATCAACCATACAACTGCATGTATTAGCAGTGTGTAGGAATTGTGTGGTTGAAACGACATGCCCTGTATACATCAACTATACAACTACATGTATTAGCAGTGTGTAGGAATTATGTGGTTGAAACGACATGCCCTGTATACATCAACCATACAACTGCATGTATTAGCAGTGTGTAGGAATTGTGTGGTTGAAACGACATGCCCTGTATACATCAACCATACAACTACATGTATTAGCAGTGTGTAGGAATTGTGTGGTTGAAACGACATGCCCTGTATACATCAACCATACAACTACATGTATTAGCAGTGTGTAGGAATTGTGTGGTTGAAACGACATGCCCTGTATACATCAACCATACAACTGCATGTATTAGCAGTGTGTAGGAATTGTGTAGTTGAAATGACATTCCCTGTATATATCAACCATGCAACTACATGTATTAGCAGTGTTTCTATAACTTGTATTCACAACAGTGTCGTATATTGTGTGGGTTTGGATCAGAGGTCGGGGTGGCCAGGTGAATAACATGTTAAATGTTGACTCAACGTTTCTGTTTTCCTACCCCACAACCCCTGTAAATACGTAAGAAAGTAAATCATTTATTAACGTGACATGTGTATATACAACATACACGCAAGTACAGACAAGCATATATCAAACAATAGTTCAGAACATCATACACCCGGCCAAATGGGCCAATAAGTCACCATTACAAAAGATATAAAACTATAAAGTTCCAGTTCAATCAAATTATGATAAGCATGGTCTGACAATGTTTTAAGTTTATAGCCTACATACAAACGACACTATAGCATACGAACAATGGCCTATATATTTACTGTGATGCTAAACTATTAAATGGCAAGTGTAACATACGAGGGCTGTTCAAATAAGACGTGAACGTTTTCGATATCGCACTCCTTTATTGACGTTATGGAACGTCCTGACTGTCTTATAGGGAATTTTATCATTATTTAGGGTGCTTATCTCTTTATATAGAGTACTCTCATCATTATGTAGAGTGCTTATGTCTTTATACAGGGTACTCTTATCATTATGA
The DNA here is from genome assembly GCA_037043455.1 of Cyrtodaria siliqua. Taxonomy (NCBI): domain Eukaryota; kingdom Metazoa; phylum Mollusca; class Bivalvia; order Adapedonta; family Hiatellidae; genus Cyrtodaria; species Cyrtodaria siliqua. The sequence continues at coordinate 142,670 of JAWPHD010005419.1, read as the reverse complement.
TGGATGCTTGTGTCTTTAAATAGAGTACTCTCATCATTATATAGTGTGCTTATGTCTTTATATAGAGCACTATCATCATTATATAGGGTGCTTATGTCTTTATATAGAGCACTATCATCATTATATAGGGTACTTATATCTTTATATAGAGTACTCTCATCATTATATAGTGTGTTTATGACTTTATATAGAGTACTCTCAGCATTATATAGGGTGCTTATGTCTTTATAGAGTACTCTCATCATTATATAGGGTGCTTATGTCTTTACATCAATATACTTTCATCATTATAAAGGTTACGTATGTCTTTATATAGAGTACGTACATCATTATATATATAGGGTGCATTTGTTTTTATATAGAGTATTTTCATCAATATATAGGGTGATTATGTTTTTATATCGGGTTTCTCATCAATATATAAGGTGCTTATGTCTTTATATAGAGTACTCTAATCATTATATAGGATGCTTATGTCTTTATAAAGAGTACCTACATATATAGAGAACCTACATCATTATGTGCCCCGTGTGGTTCCGGAAGCCCCGTTTGGTTACGGGGCAAAGATTAGGACCCCACCCCAAAATCATGTTCATTATATCATTTTTTGTTCATGCTCATTAAAGGTCTTCATCATGAACCCTGCATTGTTTCAGGTGCCATCACGCTCATATCACTAGAGCAGTGGCAGAAAAAACTATAGCGTGGCTCCAGCGTAAATGGAGTGTCTACAATAGAATTTGCAGCAACTCTGCAGTTCAGGGTGAGAAGGTTCTAGGCCCGTTCTCCATATTTTATTTTGATGTACATGGAGGATGAGCCTGGCATGTTCATTCCTGTTAGCGCCATATAACCTTTCATGTGTTGGTGCGCCTTAAAACCCCAATTCAATTCAATTCAATACATCATTATGTAGGGTGCATTTGTCTTTATATAGCGTACTTACATCATTATATAAGGTGAATTTGTCTTTATATAGAGCACTCTCATCATTATATAGGGTGTTTGTGTCTTTATATAGAGTACTGCACTCTCCTCATTATATAGGGTGCTTCTGTCTATATATAAAGTACTCTCATCATTATATAGGGTGCTTATGTCTTTATATAGAGTACTTGCATCATTATAAAGGGTACATTCGTCTTTATATAGAGTACCTTCTTCCTTGTATAGGATGCATGTGTCTATATATAGAGTACTCTCATCATTATATAGGGTGCATTCGACTTTATAAAGTACCTTCCTCATTATATAGGGTGCGTATTTCTTTATATAATGTAAATTCATCATTATATAAAGTACACTTTTCTTTATATGGATAGGTTCTTTCGTAAAAACAGATTTTATATATATATATACTCAAACACCGGTAAAAACGCGCCATTTTCTCAACGAGCCATCATGGATGATTTTCAATCTGTTATATGGGACGTTTTGAAGAAACTGGGACTGAGTGCCTTACACCATAACTTCAAAGACACTAACTTTGATTCGTTTTTCCGGCCAGAATTTCGAAAAGATAGTAGTTTTTACAACTGGAAATGGGAATGTCGAATTTCGGCCTCTGTTATATAGTTAAAAAAGGCCCTGTTAGTTCTAGCCTAAAAAAACAATTTATATATATGTCACTGGGTGGTTTAAACCAGTACCATCACCAACGTTAAACAATTCAATAATCAAACTTGCTACCAATTATAACATCGGCAATATGGTAAGCGTTAAGGTAATAAGAAAACTTACTTTCTTGAACCTCTTCGAACACATTCAATGAAAATGAACGCAAACAGCTCCGCCACGGAATGAACTGCAAATGCGCTAAATGGGATATATATTGATTGATGCCTAACCTTACGATACTAGATAATATTCGAAAGTGTCAGCTCATTAACCAATCTCTCCAAGAGGCCGTCATTGACCTCTGTCAACGTCTAAGAAAGTAGCCTGCGATCACATGCTAATTTGTCACATGACCATAGATGAAATATCAAAATTGCGAACAAAACTTCAACACCGTGACACCACCAACTATCGGATGCTAATGGACACGTAAACAGTCGAAAAAAACACAATTTATTTTCTACATTTTGATAAATATTTTAAGTTAGTAATTTAATTGAAGGTATGTTGTTAAGAGTTATGTGATACTGGAAAGTGCTGGTAAGCAAAATGCTGTACTGTAACTCTATGAGAACGGTTCTCTACCGAACGGTTTGGTGGTGCGTATTATTAATGTTTTGACGGCGGAGTGATGTGCCCTTTATTCTACCGCAATATAATTCTGAGCATAATTTACTGTATATTTAAAACATTCGTGCCGAAAAATTGTTTTCTTTTGTAATTTAAGCATTTCATATAAAGTTAATTCAGAAACATATTAGTGCAATCAAGAAATTATGCATTTCCTTCGTTTTTCATCGTTTGTGGTGGCTGTATCGGTGTTGGGAACTAAAAAAACAGAAACTGGGGGTTTAAACCGGTTCTAGGGTGCACCAAACCTCAAACTTACCCTACTGTCATCCCACTAAAACAGGACAGTGTAAATAAAGAAATCCCCGCCAGTGATCTAATCTCTAACCAACAAGGCAGCATCAATTGGCAATTGGCAATAAATATGCTCGTGTAAATATAATACAAAAAAACAATAGCCTAGAAAGCCACAATGAAGGTACTCAATGACTTGGCAGAAGCCAGAGCAACAAGAGAATAAACCCTTCAGGGCACGACAAGAAAGATCCTAGACAAACATCAAACGCCACCGTCCCAATGGGCTTTAGGTAGGCGTCATCATAGGGTGGGTCCACAGCCTGTCCGGTCGTCGTACAATTAAAGAGGAAAGCATACTCATTTATTAGATATGAAAAACAGAGTCTTACAAGATTTCAAGATTCAAGATTCTTTATTAAGTAACGTAAACATGACAATGTTTCTTGTTACGTGATACAATGAATAATATTATATACAACAGTCAGTCATGATAAGTATGTGCATAGACATAAAGGCAATGAGCAAAACATGATTTATACGGAAAAGATAAACACACATATATTGAACGTGAGGTTGTACTAAGTACATTGAAGAAAAAAATAGAACAATGCAATGTGTATGTATGTACATATATACCTATTGAAATATCATGAAGAACGTTAAAGCATATAGATGTGCAAAAGATGGTGTAGTATTTACTTTAAGTGAGATTTACAGTACGTTTTCATGACGAATAACTATGTTTTGTCGAATAATTGTCGCTTGATATACAAATTTATAAAGTTTTGAGATAACAGAAAAACTAACAGACTGCATTAGCTCATTAAATTTAAAAACGCTTGGTCTAACAAAGTAACGTGATTTAATATATTGTTTTCGAATGTCAGTGTATGCTAGACATATACAAATAAAGTGGTATTCGTCTTCTAGATCACCAGATTTACAAATTAAACAGTAGCGTTGTACATGGTCGATTCTGGTAACACCATAACGACCTGTTTCAATCCGCAGTTGATGCGAAGACAGTCTTACCTTAGTAAGTGCAATACGAAATTTCTGTGGTATTTTATCGAGATAATACTCATAATTGAAAGTGGTCTTAAATAGTCTGTATGTACACAAAGATCGACTGTTATTAACAGTAGTATACCATGATTGAACAATATGGTCGATTATTCTTTGCTTGAACAAAAGATGAAAAGTAAGTAAATTACCACCATCTGGGTTGTTCCATAAATCAGAAAAACCGGTATCATTTAACAATGTTTTGACACGAGAAACCCAATTAGTTTTACTCCTATGACAGTCGAATGTTAATGACTTGTACAAATGTTGTAAAATGATATTGTCAGATCTAACAATTTTGCACCAATACTTAACAATACGGACATATCTATTAACATACATATGATATCTACATAACTCACCATATATATCAGCATTACAAGTAGATTGTTTTACATGCAACAGAGATTTAAGGAACTTTAGGTGAATTCTTTCAATTTCTTTACTTTTACTAAATCCTTACAGTATATGTATTTTATGAAATTTAAAAGACACAAAAACAAACTGTCTAACCGCATAATTATATACTTATCACTGTTTATATATATTTTGCTCGAATACACACCTGACAGCTAGACCAGATAGGTACCAGTATACGCTGAACAGCTTTTAATGTGGTACATAGTTTGAACTTTCTTTTCTGAAAATATTTCACCTTTAAAAAATAATAGGTCGCAGACATGGTTTTTGAGATATCTTAAGGTAAGTATATTACTTATTCGATAAAATAGTTGAAGATATATTACGTGTACTGCCTTGAAGAGCCTCGGGGAAAAAGTCAGTCTTTCTGGTTTTGTTTTTTTGAGAAAGGAGGTATTTCGAAATAAAGGTATTTCCTATACAAATATATTTTTTTCCAAAACTTCTGTATCTTAGCAAATAGCACGTACTTCATGATAATGAAATAAAACAAACAGGTCACTGTATTTGTTGTTTTAGAAAAATGCGAAATTAGTGGATTTTGGAGCAAAACGGCACACTCTTTGTCTTTGACTGTAAACATCTATATATACCTTTTTTTATTTAAATTGATTCTAAGTCACTATGTAAAAAATAGTACATACACATCAAGTCAGTAATAGTTCATGTTTCAAGTTAATCCCTACGTTTTCAGACGGACCGTAATGTGCTATGTATAAAAGCTATAGCAGCTAAACACAATAAATCAGTGTCATGGTCTTTTACAAATAATAAAATATACTTGATATTTCAGTTTGTCAACAAATGTATCTTAACACTTAATTGGGTTATTAACTATGAGAAATATGTAAAAATACAGAAAACATAAACAACTGGTGTTATTTTGTGTACATAGCTGCTACTAGATATTTATGCCCAAAAATGAGGCGCGCGAACAACTGTAGAAAATGTCCTTAATTGTGTCAGATGTTTATTTTCTGTATGGAATATATGCATGTTTCTTGTTTTAATGTGTAGCTTTACATTACATTTTTTGTCAGTGTTGCATATGTTTATTCAGAAAAAATGTTTGCGTTTTCTGTATGTCAGACGTCAATTAAGAGGTGCTACATATGCTGCACCGACTGCGATCGCCATTTTTAGCAACACAACTATATAAGGCAGAAGTTCCACGAAGGTTATTTTCGTTATATAATCGTATTTCTATACAAAGTGTTTGTTCATTAATTGGATATATCTGTCATGGATATACATTTCAATGGTAACTATGATAACTTCTGTATCATGTCGATATTTGACGATGATGGATATTGTTTTCATTACAATATATGAACGCACGAGTGGCCTAAATTACATAATTATCGTTTTAGAATGTATTTGTTAATAAAACTTCCGCTATGTAACAAAGCGACATGACATGTCGTAAAATAGTGATATTTTAAAATTTGTTAAACACAAATTCGTCTAAAGGGAACACTCTGGAAACATTCGTTCATGCAATTTTAACGTTTTATTCACATTTGTATATACTTGAAATGTCACGTTATACAGCAAATGCTTTCATACTCATTGTGTCACTTTCGTCAAGTTCATTAAAGGTCTTCATCGTCACCCCTGTATTGTTTCAGGTGCTACTTGAATGACAGCTGTAAAGAAAGATATTAGCTCCAACGAAAAATGACTCTGTACAAATCTGCAAGTTTGCAGCTAAGAAGGTTCTCGGCCCATTCTGTAAAGTTTTATCTCGATGTAAATGAAGAAGGTCGCCTGAATGTTCATTCCTCTTGTTGGCGTATAACCTTTTTGAGTCTTTGTGCCGTGAAACCTAATTCAGCTGAACTCATAACATTGCAGTTAATACTATTAGTCTATGTTCATCATATAACAAATCGATCGTCATGTGTAACTTTACATGTGTTGAAAATGACGAAAAACACCATACAAACAAACAAAATCATATATATGTATAAGAAAGGGAGTTAACTGCACTGACGCAGACTCCCTTTCTTATACATATACGTGAACACGTTAAATAGTGTAGTAACCTCCCCTAGTATACATTTCTCCATTTACAAATTGATCTTGTGTATATGTCGAACTACTACTGTTTGTTATATATTCTTCATTCAGAGATAATGGATGGTACTTAAACGTTTGGAGAATTTGAATTGGAATAATGATCGTATCAAACAATATACGCATACAATCAACGCCAAGGTATGAACTTTTTATATGTTATAGCAGGGTCCTAACCCTGGTTATACAGATCTAGTTAACTGTAAAGTGTAACTGGGCTTTATATGACGGGGATATGACACCACAGTACTAACGCTGTTATGTTCTTAAATAACTTGTCGTCCAGGTAAGGCTGTCGATTCGATTATCGATTTTTACTAGGCTTATCGTGGCGGGTAGCGAGAGACATGTGGTGCTGCACACCTATTTACATTGCAAACATTACAAACAGACATTATATATCCATCTTTAACTGGATTATTATATATTTTATATCACCAGAAAGCCAAATAAATAACCTTTCTAATGATGTAATTTTATTCCAAGTAATGGCATGGTTAGATAAATAGGCGATATCTCTAGACAGAAACGAAATAAAACTTTTTTGTAACAGTTATTTGTGTAAACTCGTTAAGAAACAAACAAAAAAGTTTTAATAAACTGCGTCTTTTTTGGCCACGGTACAGATGTTATTAAATAAATATGTAAATGATGTATATGATGAGAAAGCCAAACAAATCATCATAGTGACGTTATCTTATTTCGTATAACGATTTATTAAACTGGAGAGATCGCGCGTTGGAAAAAGTTTCCCATTCTATTTTTGTTTTCTCAAAGCAAGTTCGCAGTCACGGTGCTATTTTGTCGCTGTATAAACAAATGTTAATAATTACTTTTTACATGATTGTCAAATAAATAATCTTCATCGTGGTGCTGCTGATGCTTTTTCAAACGAAGAAAAATCTCGAATCGGCAAACAAAATATAACACAGAACAGAACAGAACATATATTTTATTTCGACTTAAGCATATACATCTCATCGTGATACAAAATCATGGTTTCAATGCATGCATGTAAACAAATATAATTAAGTTGACAGAAAAGGAATAATAGTTGAGTAAAGTGAGAGTGTTATTCTTGGATGTTACCATTTACACAACATAACATATAACAATGTCAAATATACGTGCAACCCTAATGGCTATTTAATGCATGATCTCTTATTTTAAAGGCTTTCTTACAAAACATTGCTAGTTTTACCAGTAGTGATTTTTTATCTGTATTTAGAAGATTAGTGAACTTAAACATATTTGGGCGGTTTGTAAAATATGCTGGAGTGTGGGATTTTCTCAAATCATGATAATAAGTGCAAATAAGAATGAAGTGATATTCATCTTCAATATCATTTAAAGTACATAGTGAGCAGTTCCTATGGTTTCTTTCAATATTTCTGTGTCGTCCTGTTTCTATGGATAATTTATGAGAAGACAATCTGATTTTAGCGATCATATTTCTAAATTTCAAATTATCTAGAATTTTAAGAAACTGGATTTAGATCCCTATATATTATATGTATAATGATGAACACATGTCATATCAGCGCGCCATTGTGTGACATATATGTCTTTTAGGCGATTAAGTAGTAATGGAGTGAAGGTATTTGATTTAACAGAGTCTGGGTATAACCATATCTCCATGAATCCCGAGTTTGTAGAATATCTCGTACCTTGTAGACCAGTTTATAATGCGGGGATTGCCATCTATCTCATTTGTTTGTTTGTTGATAATGGTTTTTAATATGCAATTATTATCTTTATTACCATATATCTTTAGCCAGTATTTGATGATTCGTATATATCTTGAAATATATAATGGATATCGACCGGCTTCTGCGTAGAGCGATAAAGTGTTTGTTGACGTATTAACATTTAGTATCCATTTACAAATTTGTTTATGAACCAGCTCTATACTATCTGCCTTGATGTGACCCCATACCCATATCTTGGGAAAAGGTGAAAGAATTATCAAAATCGGATGATGAACAAAAAAGATATGACCATTTAAATGTTGTTATAAAATGAATATGGGAGCCGCCATTTTTAGAACTATGACGTCATAGTTCCATATTACCATATATTGAATATAGATAAATATCATTTAAAACGAAGAAAGTCACTGCAAATAAATGAGTATTTTACTGGTCACATAAAGCATTATTGCCATTAAGTATTACATATTTTTCGTACAGTTGCTGTCATTTTTTTTCCTATAAATCAGTAAATTGTTATATTTATAAATATTCCATATATGGTCATTTAGAACCGTGATGTCATGGCTCTCAAAATGGCCGCTTCCATATCCGTTTCAACAGAAACATCAACTGATCATGTCTTCTTTGTTTATCATCCGATTTTGATAATTCTTTCACCCTTATTCAAGAATTTCAGAACTCTCAATAATAAAGATGGTTTGGCTGTGTCGCTACATTCCCTTTTAATCGCTTTTTGTGTCCTACTATTTGATGTTGGCAACTAGTCACGCACATGCAACCGTTTAAGCAACTAAATGGAATGTAACTTGTTTTCTTCTTTCAGGTACTTATAATAAAGAAGAAAAATATCAACTGTTTGCTGTACAAGAAAAGCATCGTTGATTCGAGGAAACAAGACGCCTTCCATGACGATGTAAACATGCATTTAAATTAAGTTCGATTACACTGCCATACATTGTGGTGAATTGAATCTAAGGTCAATGTGTTTATGTGTGGGAATTCAACTGAAACACATACACGAACTCAGTTTTGTTACATCGTTATACGGTTTTCAATAAAGGTACAGAAGAAAAAACATAAATGGGCAAAAACACTGTTATACTTGTACGCAGTTGCCTACTGCAACAAAGCAAGCATGAAGTCTTCCGTACGCCCATAACATGAAACAACATCAAATTGTATTGTGTTTTACGCCTTTTTCAGCGCATATTTAGGCAAAATGTATATATGGCGGTCGATGTTTTCGTGGTGTATGCAGACAATATAAAGACAGTCCTGCTCAGAGTACTCGTGACAGTACATATGTTGATGCCGTTTGTGTAAGAAGTATTCACACTGGAGAGATGCCGTTCATTTGTAAAAAGAGAAACATGTCGTACCAGAATCCATTTACGTGCAAAATATGTAACAAGACATTCACACGACGAGGCCATCTCAATAAGCACACGCGTACACACACTGGTGAGAGGCCGTTTAAATGTACAGAATGCGATAAATCAGTTGCACAACGAGGCGATCTAAATAGACACATGCTTATACACACTGGCGAAAAACCATTTAAATGTACAGTTTGTGGCATGGCATTCACACAACGACAACATCTCAATTACCATAAGTTAATACACACTGGCGAGAAGCCATTTGCATGTACAAAATGTGGCAAATCATTCACACACCAAGGCAGTCTTTATAGTCACATGGCAATACACACTGGCGAGAAAGCGTTTGCATGCACAGAATGTGACAAATCATTCACACAACACGGTCTTCTCTGTAGTCACATGCGTATACACACTCGCGAGAAGCCGTATACCTGTACAGTATGTGACAAATCATTCGCACATATATCATCCCGCAATCGTCATATGCTAATACACTCTGGCGAGAAGCTGTTTACATGTACAACATGTGACAAATCATTTACACAACAAGGACATCTCAATGAACACGTGGTAATGCACACTGGCGAGAAGCCGTTTGCATGTACAGAATGTGACAAGTCATTCACACAACACGGTAGTCTCTATAATCACATGCGTGTACACACCGGCGAGAAGCCGTATACATGTACAGTTTGTGACAAATCATTCGCGTATCTAGCATCCCTCAATCGACATATGCTAATACACACTGGCGAGAAGCCGTTTACATGTACAACATGTGACAAATCATTCAATCGTCGAGGAAATCTCAATATGCACGTGCTAATACACACTGGCGAAAAACCATTTAAATGTGGAATTTGTGGCATGTTATTCACAAGACGAGACTATCTCAATGCTCATATGTTAATACACACTGGCGAGAAATCGTTTATTTGCTAACTATGTAACATTTTATTTAATCATCGAAACCATTGCAATGGACACATGCATACACACACTGGCGAAAGACCATGTACGTGTCAAGTATGTGATGAGTCATTTACGCATCGAGGAAATCTCAGTTATCATATATTAATATACCCTTGCGAATAGCCGTAAACGTTTGCAGAACTTGACAAGCCATTCACACGACTAGGATCCGTCAATTGATGCACACTGGTGAAAAGCCGTTTATATGACTTTACAGAATGTGACAAATCGTTTGCAGTAGAGTACACAAGTAGTTGTCAGCCACACGCGTATTCACAACAGGGAGATGATTTCAAGTGTTATTCGTGCAATCTCAAAAAGAGATGGGTGTATATACTGGTGAAAAGGCTGTTAACGTTTACAGAATGTGAAGCATCATATACATTATATGAGCATCACAAATTGCACATAATAATACACTGGCCTGAGCTGCTTTAAAGGCCGGAGTCATACTATAAAATGCAGAATAAAGTGAAAAATGACAACTGTGTAGCTAGCTGTACATTGCACTGTCAAAAAGCATGGCAGGTCTAGAAAAAGTAACATCCAGTACCGATTCCATAGCTCATTCATTTAGTAGAGATACGACAGTGTATGTTTCTGTAGTGTTACCACAGATAACAGCAAGTACATTCTGTAATACTTATTGATGTCCAGATCGAACTCCGTACACATGAACTTAGGCCTTCAAGTTAAATGAATGTGATATGGCAGTCGCTGATCAATTCTGACTTTATTAATATATTGCTTAAGCATACCGGTGAGCAAGTACTGTACCTATCACCATACACATATACATACTGCAGAGAAGATGTTTATACATTATGATTATGACGTGTCTTTTCCAGATAAATCAGGGTTAGCAGGCGTATAATAACGTATGTTAGGTAGACGAGACTTGCTTGAAATGTGACCACTAAGGCGATGATATGCAAATATGTTGTGTAGTGCGATTTAATCGTCATTATGTTTTTATTGCATATATATTGTTTACTTGTATATGGCTGTAAATATGTAGCTAATAGACCGTTTATGTGTAAATTTGTAACCTTTCTCGCTTATGATTGTACATAAGTTACCGTGAGACCGTTTATATTATTATAACATATGTAACACATGATTGTACATATACTGAACAAAATTCCTAATAACTTAACTAATTTTCTTATTTTAAATACATTTTAGAATAGCTGTGTGATAAGTATTTTGTTTTGACCCATATTTGTAAATACTTAACATGTATTTTATGTTTAAGTTGTTTATTACATGTACTAATATATAAAGTAACAAACACGGCTTGTTTTTGTGGAACACTCTGGCACCTTAATTTATAATTTGATCTTTACCAAACTTACACAAATTGTTAATATCAATACAAGCTCAGACTAGTTTGAAAACCAGCCAAATCGTATAAGTAACACCGGAGTTACGGCCCTTGATTTAGTTAACAATTCTGTATTTTGCCTCATTAAGACGATAGAGCTTTTCTTTGGCCAGATTTTAATGAAACTTTGCAGGGGTGATCAGTACCAAATATCGTTATATATATCATCACCGTGTTCCAGTTGAATGATTTTTGGCAAAATTATAGCCCTTTAAAGGTTTTAATACACAAACTTTGTCAGGACATTTTTTGCTGAACCATGGCCGGATTTCAGCGAAACTTTGCAAGGATAATCAGTACCAGGCCTAGTGGTGCTACTGCATATCATCACTATGTTCCGCTTGAGTGATCTTTGGGTGAGTTATGGCCCTTTAAACGTTTTACTACACAAACTATATCTAGACTATTTCTCTTGAACACTTGGCTGGATTTCAAAGAAATCTTTGCAGGGATGATCAGTACCAAGCCTAGTTATGTATGTCATCGCCGTATTTCGCTGGAAAGATTTTTGGCTGAGTTATGGCCCTTTAAACGTTTCAATACACACATTGTGTACGGTCAACGTTCTCCTGAATCCCTGATCGGATTTCAGTAAAACTTTGCAGGGATGATCAGTACCAGGCCTTGTTGTGCATGTCATCGCCGTGTTCCGTTTGAATGATGTTTGCGGAGTTATAGCCCTTTAAAGGTTTTGATACACAAACTTTATCCAGATTAGTCTCTTCTGAATTTCTGGCCTAATTTCAACGAATTTTTGCAGGGATGACGAGTAACAAGACTAGTTGCGCCTATCATCGCTGTGTTCTGGTTGAATGAGTTATGTCCATAAACAAACTTTATCCATACAATCTTTCCTGAACCCCTCACAGGATTTCAGTGAAACTTGGCAGGAATGAGTACCAAGCCTAGTTGCGCATGTTGTTGTCATGTTCCCCATCAAAAACTCCATATAGCAAGTAGAGCGATACAGGCTGTGTAGGTATAAAAAAAAGTATATTCAATGTGCAGAAGTACTGAATGACTAGAACATTGGCTGGCATTTCCCACATGAAAGAATGAATGAATGAATGGTGTTTTACGGCACGTCGACACATAAATAGGTCATATTGTGCATGAAAGACTTGTGGGGGAATAAAGCTTGCATGAAAAGCAGCAGCAGTGAACCTATGTATTTGAAGGTACAACATTGTGATGGGAACTGTTTCGAAAAATAGATTGGAACCAGTTGAATGAGGATTACAACTGGTTGTGTATGTTTTGAAAGATATGTATATATGTAATCGAAAATTAGTCTTTGTTTTTCAATAAATATAAAAACTCAAAACCTTACTGGATAAGTATACGAGTCCCTTCGGAACCTTACTGGATAAGTACATGTATACGAGTCCCTTTGGAACCTTTTGTGCTAAGTATACGAGTGTCTTCGGACCGTTTTGCATTAATGTAGCTCCAAAACCGTGATTAGAAGCGTCTACCTGAAGCGTAACGGGTTTGCTCTGGTCAAAATAGACTAGCACCGGGGCTTGCGTTATCACACGTTTGATATTATCAAACGCGTCTTGTTGGGGTTTATCCCATGAAAACATAACGTCTTTTTTTAGTAGAGCGCGTAGGGGAGTTGTTAACTTAGCCAGATTGTGAATTTGGTAAGATATGTAACCATACATAGCATCGTCTCTAACTAGGAGCACGAATTTGGAGGTACCATGTTAACAATACAAGATATTTTGTCGGGGTCAGGTTTCAGTCCTTCTGAACTAATTATATGACCAAAATATCGGACTTCTGTTACTCCAGTGGCCAGTCTCGCGATCAGCAGCAATTGCACTGTCAGTGGAATATGTCAGCTTGATAAGGCATAGGTCAATACACGTATTGAGGCTCAGAAGAGGGGGTGCGTTTGTCTCGACTACATAGAACAGAGCAGTAACATGCTTATCGCTGTATCGGCATCTGAGATTGATAGTACCTTTGACATTAAGTGGGTTCCCTGTGTAAGAGGAAATCTGTTTATCGGGGACGTTCAGTGGGTGATTAATGCCTAGAGAGTAAAACTTGTGTAACGGAAGTATGTTAACCTGAGCACCTGTGTCAGTTTTAAAACTGAGTGTGGTTCGGCAGTTTTCAATGTGTATGTCGGCAAAAGCTTGATCATTATGAGAATAAGTATGTGTTACCGTGTCTATGTAGAAGTCCTCGAGCTCATCTACGTTTAAATGGTAATCGTACACTTGTACTTCGTGTACAGATCTGCATACACAAGCGAAATGATTTAGTTTATTGCACTTGTTACATGTCCTTCATTTTGCTGGACACAAGTCACGTTTTTCATGATGTCTGCCACAGTTCCCATGTATACATGTTTACTCGGGTTGTCCTAGATAAGTCTAGCCTTAGAGAACGTAAACAGAGCACACAATACTACAGGACCCCATACAGATTAATATTTTTGACGGAGAAGTCGGTATTGTAAATATTAATACTGTTGATGATTGTTTTGTTTACTTCACAGAACCTTACTATTATCGGTTCAATTTTGCCGGTGAAAGGGTTCTCGACTCATTCTGCATATCTCTATCTCGATTTAAATGGAGAGGGTGGCTGAAATGTTCATTCTTGGTGCCATATAGCTTTTTTTGTGTCAATACGTCGCTAAACGCAATTCGACTTAACTCATTAAAATGCAGTTAATACTATTATTTTATGTTCATAACGGATATCAACACATTAGTGTAGTTACCTCCCTTAAGAATATATAGATATGAACCAGTTAATCTAATGTAGTTACCCCCCTTAGTATACATTTCTCCATTTACAGATTGATATTGTTGATTTGCTACTGTTTGTTATCTGCTTTTCAATCAGAGATAATTGATGATTGATGGAACATGTTGTAGAAATTTGAACATTGATCGTATCAAACGATAAATGCATACAATCACCGACAAGGTATGAACATTTAGATTTTTTACTTTCATATAATTTTATTGCAAATAAATTACAACAATCGCACTATAAATCAATTTATGGCATGCACACTATTACTAGCAACATAATTATGCAAATAGTTTGAACCACAAGTTGTTACAACATAAGTCACAGTTCTCAACATTATGGCTGAAAAATATGCGCGATTATCGTATTGAAATTCACTGGATTTTTATATGATTGTTTTATTCTTAATGTAAAATGGTAGTGCTTGTTCCCACATATTCCGACAAATAAATGAAATCATTTCAGCAGCAATACTTTTTTCCTTTTCTTTTTTAAATATGTGCATCTATCACAAACAATGCATGTTTTTTTTTGTTTTTTTTTACACAAACAATCACAAACATCACAAACAATCATGAATGCATGTTTTTTTGTTAGTTTTTTTACCCTCCTTATAATCATTTTTCTATGCAGGCATCAACTCCATCTTTGAATAGACGAAAACATAGAGGTACATAAAGGGTTGAATACCACCAGGTAACATCCGTTGAATGGCATTTCTATAACAATTATTCATCGTGCACCACGTACCTGTAAACATCTGGCAACCTGGTAACCCAAAGGTTGCCTCAATTTCTTTACACATCATGGTTTACATCAAGCCCATTCTATGTTACTTTAAAGTAGAATATCACTTAAGCCGGCGCTAGGAGGCGTGAGAGGTGTTGCATTTTATAATTACCTCTCATGAACAGACTCGATAAAACCGAGTCGACTACTTTTCTCTCTTGTTTGTGTTTGTTGCTTCCAAGAGATCACCTTTTCAGTATTCAGGTGTTTTTTTTTACTATATAACTGACGCCGGATACCGGCATCTTCCCCTATCTGGGGAACCTACAATTTTCCCCTATTTTTAAAAAACAAAACAAAACGATAAATCGCCTTCGACGCTTCGCAATTGTTTATCGTAGAACACTTTACGACAATGACTTATAACAAGGGAAGTAACTGTTGTGGTTTCCGGTATATTTTGTGAACTTTTATCAGCGATGTCGCACAACTGGCAAAATTACCACAAGAATTTTAATCGTGATCCCTTAAAATATAGGTCACCCAAAGGGCAACTCCCCCTTGATAATCAAACTTAATTTCCACTAACCCTTAAAGGGACAATGTCCGTAACGCTTAGCTTATAAAACACAAATAATCACGTTAATTAACATAACATACCAACCATTATTGAATATTCAGTGTGACTATACCACATGCTCTATGACGTCATTATTTCTTATTCTTGAAGAAAAATTGTAAACATTCGTCCACATTGAAAGCTTCAGAGTGAGATAAGATCTTTTTATTTCTTAACCATTTTCCACCAAAGAAAGCGCATTCGAACTCGAACGCAAAACTGTACGCTACCCTCGACTGATATTCTTTTTTTATTAAACTTGGTACTTTTGGAAAACACTTTGAAAAACTTCTGAAAATGCACTTGAAATATTTTGGTTATCCTTGAAGTGTACTTTAATTTGTACATATTTTGAACTTAAACAACAGCGAGTGATTTGAACCCTACTGACAAAATCCATGTATATATCCCGTTTTTATCACGAAAACTTCCCCATTATTATTTCACATCAGGTAAGCGGAAGAGTTTTGTGTTAGAGAAGCAGTTCGCAATTTTTACATTATGCTAATCAGTGAAGTCGTTTTTAATGCTAAATCGTGAAGTCATTTTTGTTGTCAGTTATCTAAAACTTTATCATGTTTATAAAATAAGATTTTATCGCTATTTTGTCCGTCTTCAGACTTCGTCCATCGCTGTTGTCTTCCGTCGTCGTCGTAAACATTTGCTTTAAACAACATTTTCTGTGAAACCACTGGGCGAAATTTCATAACACTTCATAGGATTGATATTTGGGTGGTTATCTCTCAAGGTTATTCAAAATCTGGCAATCCACCCAGAACTCTGGTTGTCATGCCAACAGAAGGAAAACATAGGACGGTAGGATATAGTCCTGCATTCCGGAAAAGTCTATTATAAACCCTTACTAAATATAATAATGATTGAGCGACCTTCTACCAAGATTGTTTAAGTCGATCCGTCCAAAAACATGACCGCTAGGGGCGGTGCGTATTTTCTAATATGGTTATTATAGAAAACGTTAAAAATCCTCTCGTCTAAAACCACTTCCCAGATTTCAACATAATTGTTTAAAAATGATGTTTTGATGACCATATTCCAAGATTGTTTCAACCGTGTTGATTCACGAAAAACCATGACCGCCAGGGACGAGGCTTATTATCCCTATATGGCTATATAGAAAACACTTTTAAAACAATAATACATAAACGTGTCTCGTGAAAATCCACTAAGGGTTTAACAATAATTTTATATAAATGGCGTTTTTGTCGCCCTCTACCAAAATTGTTCAAACCGTTTCCTATATGGCCACTTGAAATTTGACAGAATAAGGATTACCCTGTGACTTTTAATGTTGTTAAACTAATACAATAATGCAAATAATGCATGCTACCCTCGCCTGCGGATATATTTATATGAGAAAATAAGAAAGTTTGCTAAAAAAACAAATAATTGAAAACTTCTGAAAATGTACCAGCAATATTTCGAATCACTTTAATGAAGAAAACAAGCTGTTAATTTTTATGTCCGTCAGTCAGTCAGTCCTGCCGTACAATCGTGTCCGGTCAATAACTCTGGCACTCCTGGACGAATTTTCAAATAACTTGGCACAAGTGCTCACCACAACACGACGACGTGTCGTGCGCAAAATCCAGGTCTGTGGCTCCAAGGTCAAGGTCACAATTAGAGGTCAAAGGTTAATTCGGGGGCATTTGTCACTTATGTGGCATTTCTCGTTATTTTTAAGAATAAGTGAATTAAATTTGAGCGAGACAGTGCGAAGCGAAAATTAAGTTCGTTTGCTCCTAAATATTTAACTTTTGCCTTACTCATAGTTGGCACTTTTACCTTTATAAACATTTAAAACAAGAGGCCCAAGAGGACATGTGATCGCACTACTGGATAATAGACATCCATATACCATTTATATGAATTTATTTCGAAATCTGGCCTTTGATTTTAGACAAGAAGATGTTTTAATATATTTTTAAAGATTTTTTCTAAATATCCATATAGCAAATGGTTTTAACAATTTTGATAGAGTGTCACAAAGACTTCATTTATATAAAATTATTTTGAAATATGGGTAGTGGCTTTACTCGATAAAATGTAATATTTTTTAAAAAGTCTTTTTCTATATAGCCATATAGGAAAAATAAGCCCCGTCCCTGGCGGTCATGGTTTGAACAATCTTGGTATATGGTCACCAAAACACTAGTTCTATCAAATTACGTTGAACTATGGCATTTAAGTGGTTTTAAACGGGGTGATTTTTAAAGTTTTCTATTATGATATAGCCAAATATGGAAAATATGCATCGCTTTTAGCGGTAATGTGTTTTGACGGATCGACTTGAACAATCTTGGTAGAAGGTCGCTCAATCATTATTATGTTTAGTAAGTGTTTATAATGGAATTTTCTGGAATATAAAACTGCAGGACTATATCCTACCTTCTTATTTTTCCTTCTGTTGGCATGACAACCAGAGTTTTGGGTGGATTGCCAGATTTTGAATAACCTTGAGAGATAACCACCCAATAATCGTTCCTGTGAAGTGTTATGAGTTCCCCTGCGAAATGGACCTCGGTCAACCATGCTTTAACCATGGTCAACCATTGTTAACCATGGTCTGTATACCTTGGTTTAACCATGGTTGACCATGGTTTGCCATTTTTGTTAAATGGAACTACCATGGTCAACCATGGTGTTAATGTTACCTTGGTTGACCAAGGTGACAAACCATGGTCGACCAAGGTCAAACCATGGTCGACCACGCTCATACCATGGTTGACCAAGGTTAAACCATGGTTAAGAAAGGTCACCATGGTTATAAACCATGGTCGACCAGGGTTATAAACCATGTTCGACCAGGGTTTAATAACTAAGCAAAAAACCAAGGTTTTCTGATCTAATACAACACATCTAATACAACATGATAAATAGCACTAATATTGCACCATCTACCTCTTGCACAGAAGCAATTTTAGTGGTCAATTCCATTTTTTTAAGTGTTGCACCAGTGAAAATGTACACTGAAATTTCAGCGAAATAACAGTGAAATTTACTGAAAGAATTGGGCAAAATAACAGTGAAATCTCGGTGAAATGTCACACTGGAATTTTACTGAAATTATAGTGAAATTTCACTGAAAGAATTGGGCAAAATAAAAGTGAGTTTCAGTGAAATCTTGAAGAAATTACAGCAGAATTGGTCAATTTTAATATCAGTGAAATCTCAATGAAATCTCATCAACAATACAACAGTTCAGGAACAATTCACAAATGTATAACCTTCAGTCTACATCACTTAGAAGACCTGATCATACTTGGTGAAATGTTGCAAATGATACTGAAATGAAATAATATCTGCAGTGCTGAAAACCATATTTTTCTATCAACAACAAAAAAAAACAAGGTCAAATCCGCGAAAACATATAACAGTAGGGGTTTGGTTTTGAAATACAGTTTCCACTGTCTACATTTAGAAATTTCTGCTTTCAAATACAAGTATTATATGTATAAGATGTTTTGATACAATGAGTAATGTAAGTACAGTCACAAAACACTTACTTTTAATCATTAAAAGGTGCAAGCAAAATCTACAGTTGGTGGATTTTCCTGGCAAAAATTCAAAAGATATGCTGCATTTTATTTGCTCTATTTGTGAGAATCACATTCAGGTGTTGGAGTAGAATAATCCATTTTTCTTTCCAAACTCCTAAACCAATCAATTTATCTTCATAAAACGTGTAACACATATCAAAGTAGTGGTCCTGTGGTGTCTTTTGATATAAAACAACACAATTTGCCAATTACAATGGAAAAATCTTTAAAACTGAGTTTTTTTTACAGGCTTTTATTATCTAGATTATTTCCACCGGGATCCCAGCTACATTTTCAGTAGTGTGAGTTATTATAATGATGTACTATGTGAGCATCTATCTATCTGTCTGTCTGCCTGTCTAAATAAAAAATGTGTAGAAAGATGTCACTGAAATTTCAATCAATTAATTTTAGTGAAATTTCACCGTAAAATTTCACCAAAATTTCACTGACATTTGGTGTTTCTGATGGAGTTGTTAGATTGGGTTTCTGTCCAGTCACAGAATGGGTGTCAACTCCATTTTTTAAACCATGGTTGACCATGGTTTCGCTGTCAGAAATGATTAGCAACCATGGTCAACCATATCATTTCCCTATGTTAATGACCATGGTCTACAATGATTTTTAGCTTACATGCTGAATAACGATGGTTGACCATGGTCAACCCTTGAGTGACCATGGTCATCAAAGGTCCAACAGTCTTTGACCATGGTCATGTTGTTAAACCATGGTTGACAACGGTCTTTTAGCATTTCAATGTTATCAAAAGCATGGTTGACCTTTGCCAACCATGGTCGGCAGAGCTTGACCACGGTTGACCATGGTTGACCAGGGTCACGTTTCGCAGGGGTTTGACCCAGTGGGTTTAGATATGTTGTTTAAAGCAAAATGTTTACGACGACGACGGACAAAATAGCGATTACATCTTAGGTTTTATAAAGTATATTGCCTATTGATGCTGCCTTGTTGGTTAGAGATTAGATCATGGCGGGGATTTCTTTATTTACACTGTCCTGTTTTAATGGGATGACAGTAGGGTAAGTGTGAGGTTTGGTGCACCCTAGAACCGGTTTAAACCCCCAGTGGCCTACTTTGCCACTGACCATTCCAAGGCGGTAGCCCTATTGTCAACCCTTTTGTGTTTGTGATGTCGTTTGCATTAATTATTACTTTTGCCTTATTGTTTGCCTGGTTTTGTGGTTGACTGTTCTCCTTGAATGCTACTTTCCCTGTCCGATCTTTTTATATTTATTTCAGATAATTGACAGCAAAAATGACCGCGATTTAGCATAAAAAACCATCTGATTCACTGATTAGCATATTAATTTAAAAATCACTTAATTCTTGCGAACTGGTTCTTTAACCCAAAACCATTTCGCTTACCTGATGTGAAATAATAATGGGGATGTTTTCGTGTTTTAAAAACGGGGTGTATGCATGGATTTTGTTCATAATATGTGCAAAATTAAAGTATCCTTCAAGTATAAGCAAATATTTTCCAAAATGTTTTCCAAAAGTACTAATTTTCACAAAAAAATAATATCAGTCGTGGGTAGCGTACATTTTTTTGCGTTCGAATGCGCTTTCTTTGGTAGAAAATGGTTAAGAAATAAAAAATCTTATCACACTATAAAGCTTTCAATGTGGGCGAATGTTTACATTTTTTCTTCTTCAATAATTAGCAATAATGACTTCATAGATGGTATAGTCACACTGATATTTACTAAATATAAATCAAAGATTGTTTGAGGGAATTCAATAGCGGTACGAAAAACAAGAAGAACCGCATCGTGGGGTTGAACTCGTATCTCATTAAAATTACATTCGCGAGTAATAATAGTTGAAAATCGCAATAGTCGAGCTCGCTGCCAACTGAGCTAAACGGGCCAGATGTATTTCGTAAGACATACTGTAAAGAAAACCTAATGCGCTAATGGATGGCACGTGATCAGCACAGACCGTAAACACATATAAGGTTATATATGATGGTGGATTTTTTGTGGTGGAGGCAGACCACCCACTTTACCTGTATTATACACGTCCCGCCATCCAATCGACACATTGTTATAAATAATAAATAAAACCTTTTTTTTTCAAACTCACGAATGTATTACTACCGACTTATCTGGGCCTATGCTCATGTTTTATGTATGTTTTATGTATACATGGAATAAAAAGCAGACATTTATTTGACTATTTACTTACGGACAGTGTCCCTTTAAATTATATCTGTGGAAGACCCTGAACGAACATTGAAAGGTTGTCATGGGAGAAAGTATGTGCCTATATATGATTGGGGTTAAATGTCGCTTTCAACTCTACATGCAGTTCAGTCATATCACGATGGCGTCTACCCAGTGCTCAACTTTATAGTGCTGCCACACTGGAATAGCACACAGAAGACCAATGTCATGGAACAACACGCAACCATATTATACGGACACAGGCCGACCAGTCCTAGTACTGCCATTTATATGTTGCACGTCAAGCAATGGTTCTACTAGAAGTATTTTGTAAACCCACAACCTCCCGCATGCGAGGCATACTTTCAAACAATAAACCACCGCCGCGGTTCATAAGAGAAAAGATATCAAGAAATTTTTCCTCGCAATGAAGATATACAGAGAGTAGATATGCAAATCAAATAGTATACAAGTTATTAGCGCTGTCTAGTGAATAGTGTGTTGAATTTGAAATCCAAATGAAGCTTGTTCAAACTTTTCTGGTGCCACTGAGTTGGTTGTGTTTTTTGGGTAAGATTTTTTCCTTTAGACTCGTCAGTCGTATGGGTACGTAAACCGGCAATTCCCTTGTATCGGAATCTATCACGAGAGAACGTTATAGGGCAAGGGTTATTTATGTTATGCGAACAATTTTGCTATCTGTTATTGTGAAATACTATTACATATAACTACTGTTATCTTGTATTAGTTAATGTTATTATTTTACGAAAATCCCCCTTTCCCCTCCCAACCCCCCTTGCCCCCCACTTCCCCCAACCACCCGCGCAACAATGAGCCAAAAGCCGTCTCTCTTGTCCCGCCCGCCGTGGAACAGCGCCTGAAATAGCCATGGACGAGATGCAGTTAGGTGAGCGTCGACAGCCTGCATGGATGACAATTGAAGATGTTGGTCGGCGACTCATCAGCTGAACAGAACTGAAGTGGGGAAGACTGGAATTGAATTGAATTGGATTTTATAGTCGCACAAACAGCTAAGGTCATATAGCGACTTTACAGATTCCACTGGAGGAAGACCCCAGGTTCCCCTCCGAGCAATTTTCATGCACGGCTCCTGGGAAGAACTAATCCGAGCCTTCTCTGACCCTAAAAACCTCATTTTTTGCTCCTTGTTTTGCGGCCTGTTAGGGTCAGAGGAACTCCAATAGTGAATACAGGGTGATTACTAAAACACACAGTCAAGTACTTTTAACGATGTTTACGGCGTCGGGTCGATTTTTTAGCTTTACAGATCGATCAATTAATGTTTATTATACCAAGTTGTAATGATAAAACTGCACCTTTATCGAGTGTAGTGAAACAATAAAACATTTATGTTTTGTGTACTTCATTTACTATATCCGCCATATTGTCACTTTGCTTATTAATAAAATTCCCGTGATATTCTCGCGCGAGGTGAAGGCATTCATAATTCCCTCATCAAATAAGTCCACTATCAACTGACAACATCGAGGGATTTTTGGGATGGAACGAACTCTCCTCGGAACATAATTAGAGTCTAAACTTTCAAGATAAACAATTGATTGTTGTTCAGAGAATTGCGAGTGTGAAAAGGAAAAGTTTGTCGCAATTTTAAAATTATTTGAATTTTGCGGGAAATATTTATCGGCGCACCGGTCACGATCACGTGACATTTGACCTAAATAATAACTAATGTTGGAAATTTAATATTGTTCAACTTCGTCTGAAAAGGTTGACCGTTACAACTTTATGAGGATTAATATATCAAATATTTCAGTTCAGATAAGTAAATAAATATATTGATAATCGGTTTAGATACTTGAAGTGTTAATCCAATGAATACTTACATAGATGTATTGATATAAAACCAAGAGAGAGAGGAAATCCCCATGTTTTACTATAGGAGTTCCTCTGACCCTACACAGCCAAATGGAACATCAACATCGTAAAAAGGGCTGGTAAGGTCAGAGAAGGCTCGGATTAGGGTAGAACCACCGACGTTCCGCAAGCCAGCTGGATAAGGGGAAGACTGGCGCTGTACACGGAGCAAGGGAGTCAGCAACATGCGTGCCTACGCAAACTTTAAACTTAAGGCTCGCCGGGGACTAAGGTTAAAGAGGAGAGTGTGGTCCCCGAACAACAGGACTCCCGGCCCAGTAGGATAGGACACACCAGGGTGCAGCACCTAGCGGATGTAGGCTCCACAACACCAGCCGGCAACAGTCACCGACAACTACACAGAGCAGATGCGACGCAACACAGCTTATCTACAAGAGAAACGACGCAGATTCAACTCAACAAACACCTCTACACATAACATCTAGACAATTCCACACTAATGTACCTAGCTGTACCGGGATTCTCTGGTGGCTTATGGTGGAAATACACACACATGCACGCACGCACGCGCGATTTAACGGTACTTTAAAATGACGTTAAATCATATACATACTTCAACAGAACATTGATGATGCTGATGCTACATGTCCTTTCACCTCAGCAGAAATACTGAATTAATTGTTGCTGACATAAATTATCCGGGAACTTTCATTTACGGAGTTCATTGCAATGCATTTGCGCTTTCCACAGAAGCATACATTACAGAAATAAAATTCTTCATCGAATTTTTGGTTTACATCTTGTTTGTAATACATTTTCTCAGACAATTGTTTGTAAAGCATATTCTTTGTACATCCTATTTGTAAAACCTATTCTACCTTATATCAGAAGCACCCGTACAGATTTTTCACAATATTGCTCTTAACACGCATACTTACCTCCCCTTACACATGTACAGTATTTCCGCTCAAATGTTGTGAGACAAAAAAGTGACCTATTTACAAAAATTGCAGGAAGTATGGAAAGTACTCATGTTTTTTAATTAAAAAACGTGAGTACATTCTTTGATATCTACTTCATAAGACATTTTAGTAAATTACCTTCTGGAAGAGAAGATTAAAATTATCTTAAAATGTTTAAACATGAAGCGCTCATTGATTTCGCGAGCCAGTTTGTCAAGTACCATAGATTCAATCCAGATTTCCGTTGATTTTTGCATGTAGACGTTTTCTACTGTATGCACTCAATTCAGAATTATTCATAAAACAATCGGCATCGAAAACAAAGGATTTTGTAAAAGCATCTACAAAAGAGCTTACGGTTTTATTTCCACCCGCCATTTGGTTTTTATATGTTAAATCCGTCATGTTTTGCTCAAATCATTGGTTTCCACCTTACATACTCCCATAGCCTGTGGTATTAGGGACGTAAATCGGGCGGTCATGTGAATCGGAGAATCACCTTCTATGCTTCAAACATGTAAGAACCATAGAAATATATTCGTATTGTTAGTATGCGTAGTGCAGGTTTCCGGATCACTATGTATCCTTCTACTCTACTCTCTCTGGTGCTGCTCTAAGTAACAATTCGTTTTAATTCGCGTTGATTGGTATGATACCAAATACTTTCAATCCCGAATGATTCGCGCTCTTAGATGTTTCGACCTTAGGTGTTTATTTTTTTACGTTTCGTCTCCAAATAAGTTTTACCTCAATCGTGTTCGGACCAGCATTTAAACATTCGCCTCTCACTGCTACGGGTTCGAATCCCACTGGGAGCTCCACTTGTAGGTTAGGAAGTGTCGATTGCGGGAGGTGTACAGTAATGTTTTCTACCCAGGAAAAGTAGGTGGTCTGCCTCCACCAAAAAAATCGATATATATAACCTTACATGTATGGAAAATAACGTAACATACCATACAAACACAAATAAAGGATTATATGTAACTGATTATTTTGCTTTTTATATATTTGCTTTATATATATATATATATATATATATATATATTGATCACCTATTTTAACATTGACCATATTATCTTATGTAAAATGCTAACTTACTTCAGGACATACAACTCTTTCAAACTTTTATTTTTATTTTTTATATTTCTATGTTTAAGTACTACATCATGCATCATTTTACTTCTTCATGTACATGTTATTGACTGTTCTGTAAACTTCTGTTATCGTTTGTTTTCTAGAAATTAATGACGGAACCAAAAGGAAAACCGATTAAAATTATGTGAACAACAAGCACAACACACAGTGTACGTTTAGCTGGTTATTGACACGACGATGGTATTTTATACAGTGTACGGACTATTGATTGTTGACAGGGCGATTGTATTTTATACAGTGTACTAATTACTGGTTATTGACACGGCGATGGTATATTATACAGTTTACTGGTTATTGACACGGCGATGCTATTTTATACACTACTGATTACTGGTTATGGACACGGCAATGGTATATTATAATACATTGTACTGATTACTAGCTATTGGCATGGCGATGGTATATAAAACAGTGTACTGATAAATGAGTATTGACACGGCAATGATTTATTATACAGTGTACTGATAACTGGTTATTTATACTGGTGTGAAACTGTTCCGATGCACATACTGTGGTATGGTATTTAGCATTTATACGCTGACAAAACATATCATGGATATATATACTTCCGAGAAGTCATTTATATGCAAACTATGTGCAAGGGGGTTTAAGAGATAAGCGGACCTTCTGCGGCACATGCATATCCATACTGCCGAAAAACCATATCCGTGCACACAGTGTGACAAGTCATTTGCGAATCAAGATTACTTAAACAGACATATGAATGTACACACTGACAAGAAGCAACCCAGCAAAATCAGTTGTCAAATATGTGATACAGGGTTTACTACATTACCAAATCTGCAACAACACATGCAGATACACACTGATAAAAAACCATTTAAATGTGCAGACTGTGATCGGTCGTTTATACGTAGAGGTGACCT
This sequence comes from Cyrtodaria siliqua, assembly GCA_037043455.1. Classification (NCBI taxonomy): domain Eukaryota; kingdom Metazoa; phylum Mollusca; class Bivalvia; order Adapedonta; family Hiatellidae; genus Cyrtodaria; species Cyrtodaria siliqua. The sequence goes on along the minus strand of JAWPHD010005419.1, from coordinate 116,451 downwards.
TAGAAAACATATCATTGTCCACACTAGAGAAAGGAAAATCTTTAAATGTCAATATTGTGAAAAAGTGTTTAAAACTCATGTTGATTTACGCAGGCACGTGCGTATTCATACTGGCGAGAAACCATACAAATGTTCCGAATGCAGCATGTCTTTTTCTCAACGGGAGCAAGTAAAGAACCATATGGAAGTACACACTGACGAAAAGAAATCAAATACTTCCGAGAAGTCATTTATATGCAAACTATGTGCAAGGAGGTTTAAGAGATCAGCGGACCTTCTGCGGCACATGCATATCCATACTGACGAAAAACCATATCCGTGCACACAGTGTGACAAGTCATTTGCGAATCAAGATTACTTAAACAGACATATGAATGTACACACTGACAAGAAGCAACCCAGCAAAATCAGTTGTCAAATATGTGATACAGGGTTTACTACATTACCAAATCTGCAACAACACATGCAGATACACACTGATAAAACCCCATTTAAATGTACAGAGTGTGATCGGTCGTTTATACGTAGAAGTGACCTTAGAAAACATATCATTGTCCACACTAGAGAAAGGAAAATCTTTAAATGTCAATATTGTGAAAAAGTGTTTAAAACTCCTGTTGATTTACGCAGGCACGTGCGTATTCATACTGGCGAGAAACCATACAAATGTTCCGAATGCAGCAAGTCTTTTGCTCGACGAGAGGATGTAAAGAAACATATGGAGGTACACTCTGATGAGAAGAAATCAAATAAAATTAGGTGTGAAATATGTCACATATGGTTGGCTACATTACAAAATCTGAAACAACACATGCATATACATAGCGGTAAGAAATCATTTAAATGTAATGAATGTGACTTGTCATTTGCACGTGGCGGTGACCTAAGGAGACATATGTTTGTACATAATAGAGAAAGGGAATTTAAATGTGAACTTTGTGAGAAGGAGTTTAAAACTTCGTTGGATTTACTTCGACACATTAATGTACATACTGGCGAGAAACTATATACGTGTACAGCGTGTGAGAAGTCATTTGCACAGGAAGGTTACCTCAAGTCACATATGATGACCCACACTGGTGAGCGAATAGTTGAGTGCAACGTGTGTAAGAAGCGGTTAACAAGCCCCTCCTCTTTAATCAGACACATGCGTATACATACAGGCGAGAAGCCATACACGTGTACTGTTTGTGACAAGTCATTTGCAGATAGCGGTTTTCGTAAACAACACATGCGTATCCACACTAATGATACAGGAATCAACTGTAGTACAGCGTCTGATAGGCATCGACACATGCTGTGTCATGTATGTGGGAAACTGTTTACCAAATCCGGTCATTTATCTCGCCATGTGCGTATACATACTGGCGAGAAGCCGTACACATGTACAGAATGTGACAAGTCGTTTACACAAGGAGGTGACCTCAAGAAACATATGAATGTCCACACTGGTAAGGGATTAATTTGACGCTGTTCTCGTTGAAATCCTCCTTTATTATGAGCGATAACCCAAGAAACATATAACTGAACGTTCTAGGTGGACAACAATAGAAATGTGTGTTAGTGAGAAACAGTTTAATTTAGAATCAGAGGCCAGAAACCAAATAAAAGTAAATATATATATAATCAACAAGTGCTGGTTTGAGGTCAATGCCTAGTATCGCATCGCATACAACCGTTCACAGTGGAGTGAGCAGGAGGTTTAAGCTGGTGTCGGATACATATAGTTGCATTATCAGATGTACATATGGGACTACTTTATTATTATTATGACTTTGCCTTTATTCTATGCCTACTTGACGATAATATGTAATAGCCATAGTATGGTCTGATCGAGTTGCTTGATTTAAACATCGAGATGGGCGTAGCAAGTGATTTCAACGAAACACTGCAATACATATATGCCGTATACGGCAGAAGGACAATTACCTGAATGACACAAATGGAAACATATATATTTGAATTATGTCTTCACCTACACACATGCGGCTTCCGTTTCATCTACTCTTATTACGTCTACTGTATCTGTTTAAAAACGTGTACATACACATAAAACGCCCATTACAATAAAAATCACTATATGTGTAAAAGGTATCATGACAATGTTTCGTCTCTGACTTAAAATCGTTTGCTTTTCACCGCTGTGGGTTCGATCCCTGATGGGCCTAGGAATCTTTAAGTGAGGAAGCTATCCAGATGGCTTGCGGTGTCGATGGTTCTACCCAGATGCTCGCTCGTGCACGAAAATTGCCCGTAGGGGCACCTGGGGTCTTCCTCCACTAATGGAAGCTGGAAAGTTCAACAGTTAGTCTAGGGTGTTGCAATTTTTAATACAAAGTGCATAAAAAGGAACGGGATGCACATTGTAATACACATACTTTAGATATAACAATTAATGCGAAAAGGATGACTTTAATATCTCTGTATGTTCCACATACATAAAGATAAACCTGGTATGTATACAGACATTAAGCAGGATATTGATCGATATGGACACAAACTATAGACATACACTCACTGTACGTACTTACATTATATTTGATACATATAAATATATATATCCCCTTGTGGTGGAAAACAACCACTGCAATCTCACAAACACCCTGGCGCATGCAGATGGGGTAGGACCCTCCCCCACCACCATAAATACTTCCCGGTGTGGTTGCCGGGGTAGAATACAACCATTGCAATCTCACAAACACACTGTCGCATGCAGAGGGGTAGGACTCTCCACATCCCACCATAAATACTTCCCCGTGTGGTTGCCGGGGTAGAATAGAATCACTGCAAACTCACAAACACACTGTCGCATGCAGAGAGGTAGGACCATTCCCCATCACCATAAATATTTCCCCGTGTGGGTGCCGGGGTAGAATACAAACACTGCAATCTCACAAACAGACTGTCGTATGCAGCGAGGTAGGACCCCCCACCACCCACTACCATAAATACTTCTCCGTGTGGTTGCCGATGTAGAATACAACCACTGCCATCTTACAGACACTGTTACATCACATGCAGAGGGGTAGGACCCCCGCCCCAACCCAACCCCCACCCCAATTCATATTCATTTTGTCATTTTTTATTATGCTAAATCAAGGTCTTTATCATGACATCGCGTATGCAAACGTGGAAACGTGTCTCCATCATAAATGGAGTGTCTACTATTGAATTTGCACCAAGTAAACAGGTTTTAGACCCATTCTCTATATTTTTCCTTCATGTAGATGGAGGATCATTCTGAAACGTTAATTTCCTGTTAGGCGCCATACAACCTTTCATGTGTTGGTGCGGCCTAAAATCCAATTAAATTAAATTCTTGTAAATACTTTGCCTTGTTGATTCTCAGCTTATACTGAGATATTAAACTGTTCGTGAAAGCAACACCCCGACATTCAGATATGAGATCCCTGTATAAGCTTTATAGCTTAATATGTAAATTCACATATATATCCATACGATCCATCACACTTTACGTTCGCCATATGGTACTGGTGGCCGTTCATGGCGTCCATTAACGCACAGCCCCTGTAACCAATACCACCAAAACTGTCGTCGGGCTGATTATCCGCCCAGGTATTATTCCAAAGCGCCGAAGTGTTACTTAGCACCGTCTGACTAGTGACCCACTCCCATTCATAACCCGTACGTTTGTTGGATAAGCCTATCCATCTACTATCTGAAAGAATAGGTACCATTGTTAGTATTTCTCAGTATTATTTCAACCGTTCGTGTTGTATTACAGGGTGAGCAATTGGCAGAAGGTATACCCTGTTTTGCACGGCTAACGGTCAGGCATATATTGTTAGATTGTGTAGACTTTGATCATATCACGTTAAAAGTATAACAAAGTTATTTAGATGTCGTGTCTTGTTTTAGATTTTTGAAATATTGTAATATGCTCTTATGTGCATCGTCTTTTTTACACAACTGTTGACGGACATTTGTCGATTTACAGATATATACATAGTTTATAGTTTCTGCTATATCATCCCTTGTTTGTAAATAGTGTTACCTATATACTCGTACGTGTGGCCTTATTTTAACATGTTGATCTTTTTTTTGCGCATAGTATGATCTAGTTATGTGTCGACGTCTACTTAATCGTGTAACTGAATCCATGTAACAAATAAATGTTTATGTTGAACATTTTATCGAACTTGTGAGTTAAAAAGTAACTGAGTGTGTATATGGCTAGTTTCTATAAAATACATTTCAGTTACACAGCAACCTTACCCATATGTCCACTTACATGCTGTAACACTTATATTGGAGGCCAAGCCTCGTAGATATTCCTAACTCCTCCAATGTTTCTATTTCAACCAGCTGTCCTTACCAGAATACTGCAAGATGCCTTGTAGTGAAGAAAAAAGTTGTTTTAAATGGCGGACTATGATGACATTTAATGCCATTTAACCCTCTATTAAGTATTATAATAATAATAATGCAGACTATAACTGATAATAAATCATGGTTTTAGGTCTCGCACAATTATTATCTCTCTTGAAATCTCAAGGATCAAGAGACAAAGGGAAACAAAAAAAAAGTCAGTATTTTTTATCAATTATAAGCACTTTTTGTTTGAAAAACATTTGATTTAAGATAAATATACAATTTAATCGACTGTATGATACAGAATCGCCTGTTGACATGAAGTTGAATTTTCGGCAGATGTTTTACCAAAGCGCCACATTTTCAGATAGTGTTAACTATATAGTTTGTATTTGTCATATGGTTCTAATAAACATAAGCGAAAGAAAAAAATAAATATGGTAAAGTGCATTCACACTAGCATTTGTTTAGCGCTACTGTGGCGGCCGTAAAAAGTCGCCCCGACTACAAAGTTGTTATTACTTATTGTTGGGATCATCAAGCCCATTCTTTGGTGTCTTTAAAGTAGAAATATCGCTTGAAAGCCTATTACGTGGTCCGAGTATTAACTTTCTATAACCCCATCCAACCCCTTCTCCAAGAAGACCACTTCTCCAAGAAGCGAAAACGGGATTGGCTGGGGTAAGACATAAAACCTTAATTTCGGATTTAAAAAGTTTGTAGTATTGTAAAAATTAAAACATTTAATAGGTAATTTTTAAACAGGTTATCGCATTTTTTCATAAAGAAAATGTTTTTTTTTCGAAATATACGTTATACAATCCATGCTAATATAAGTCTTTCCCATCGCTTAATGAAATTAAAGCGGGACCTACGTAATGCGTTGCTAGGAGGCGTGAGCGGTGTTTGTCACGTGCACGTTTCATTTCCTCTTATGAACAGACTCAATAAAACCGAGTCTGCTACTTGTATCTCTTGTTTGTGTTTGATGCTTCCCAAGGGATCCCCTTTTCAGTATTTATTGCATAGATTCAAATTACAGGTCTTGGCTTTTTCTGCAGTAACGTAGACAAACACCACTACGTCGGTTTGATGTTGTTGATGATGAAGTTATTGTTGATGATGAGTATGCCCACAAGAGAATTGAATGAATTTTATAGTCGCACCAACAGCTAAGGTCATATGGCGACTTTCCAGCTTCTGCTGGTGGAGGAAGACCCCAGGTGCACCTCCGGCGCGATTTTCGTGCACGGGCGGGCACCTGGGTAGAACCACCGACGTTCTGCAAGCCAGCTGGATAGCTTCCTCACATAAAGATTCCTAGGCCCCTGAGGGATCGAACCTACAGCGGTGAGGGGCAAGTGATTGCAAGTTAGAGACTCTTATCACTCGGCCACGGACGCCCCCCCCCCCCCCCCCCCCCCCCCCCCCCCCCCCCCCCACACACACTAGAGAAGACAGTGATATAAGTTTATATACAGTAACTGAGCAAAACAAAATGTACCCCATTTTGTTTGCCAGAAAGGACAGTAAAACAGGAAGTGATGAATGATATACATGAAATACCGCCATTAGTCCAAATAAAGAATTAGTTGAAACATTTAATAACCAGAAGAGACTATCATTCTCTTTCTTATAAATACATTTTTAGACCAAAACACATCACTTGTATGCAAAATACCTCATTTGGCAATGACAATATTGTTTTAGTTCCTTACTCCAAAAATCATAAAAAAAACAGACATTGCAGCTAGATGTTTTTGATTATCCGATGTTATCAAATTATCTCCCTTTATGAATGAAAATAAAATAAGAGGGTCATTGAATATGGCAAAAAGGAATGATAACAAAATTAAATGGATGTTAATTTTTTGTTTGTATTATGTATTATGTATGCGGCTTAAAATGAAGCATGTGAAGACACATTTGATATACTTTATAAACATATGTTTTTTTTATATGTATATATATCTATTAATAAACGGGCCATTGATTATCGTTCAAAAGAAAAATGTACCTCCCTTTAAAATGTTGATATCATCTATAACGGATTTGATATTTTGTTCACAATTAAGTGTTCTTACAAACATGGTTTTAATTTAAACACTGTTATAAAGCTTTTATATGGTGACGTGGTTTACAAACTTCGTAAGATCCTTGGTCATGATCACTTTCATACTATCTTTGTTAAACTTGTTAACAGGTTTATCAACAGAGGTTATGACACTTTCATTTTGCATGCTTGGTGGTGGACCCATTTACAGTTCGCCATTATGCTTTCCTCTTTAACTGTGCGTTGACCGGACAGGCTGTGTACTCTATGATGACGTCTACCTAAAGCCCAAAAGGACTGTGACGTTTGATGTTTGTCTGCAAACTTGTCTTGTCGTGCCCTCAATGGTTTGTTCTCTTGTTGCTCTGGCTTCCGCCAAGTCATTGAGTACCTTCTTTGTGGCTTTCTAGGCTATTGTCTTTTGTATTGATATATACACGAGCATCTTTGTGTTGTACTTATATTGCCTATTAGTGCTGCCTTGTTGGTTAGAGAATAGTTCATGGCTCTATTAAATTACAGGTCTTGGCTTTTTCTGCAGTAACGTAGACAAACACCACTACGTTGGTTTGATGTTGTTGATGATGAATTTATTGTTGACGATGAGTATGTCCACAAGAGAAGACAGTGATATAAGTTAATATACAGTAACTGAGCAAATATAAAATGTACCCCATTTTGAACTCTATCATGGCTCTATTAAACATGTTAAACTGTTCGTGAAAGCAACACTACGGCATTCAGATATGAGATCCCTGTAGAAGCTTTATGGCGGGGATTGTTTTATTTACACTGTCCCGTTTTATTGGGATGAACGAGGCTTGGTACTGATCATTCCCGCCAAGTTTCACTAAAATGCAGCAAAGGGTTCAAGAAAAATTGTCTGGATAAAGTTTGGGTATATTAGGCCAAAACTCATTCAACCAGAACACAGCGATGCTACGCGCAACTAGGCTTGGTACTCCTCATGCCTGCCAAAATGTGTTCAAATTTGGCCGGGAGTTCAGAAGAGACTTGTCTGGATAAAGTTTGTGTATCAAAACCTTTAAAGGGCTTTAACTCAAAAACGCAAAAATCATTCAACCGGAACACGGCGATGACATGAACAACTAGGCCTGGTACCGATCATCCCGGCAAAGTTTCACTGAAATCCGGTCAGGGGTTCACGAGAACGTAGTCCGTACACAATTTGTGTATTAAAACCTTTAAAGGGCCATAACTCAGCCAAAAAGCATTCAAGTGGAACCGAGTGATGATATGCACCATTAGGCCTGGTACAGATCATCTCTGCAAAGTTTCGCTTAAATACGGCCGGGGATTCAGTAAACATATCCGGGCAAGTGTGTGTTAAAATCTTTAAAGGGCCATAATTTTGCCAAAATCATTCAACTGGAACACGGTGACGATATACATAACTAGATTTGTTACTAATCATCCCTGCAAAGTTTCATTAAAATCTGGCCAAATGAAAGCCCTATCGTATTAATGAGGCAAAATACAGCATTTATAACTAAAACAAGGGCCGTAACTCTGGTGTTACCATTACGATTTTGGTGGTTTTCAAACTTATTTGAGCTAACATTGATATTAACAATATTTGTAAGTTTGGTAAAGATCAAATAATAAATGAAGGTGCCAGAGTGTTAACAAGACAGAATATAGCTTTTTTTCAAAAAACAAGGGCCATAACTCTGCTGTTACTAATCCCATTTGGCTGGTTTTCGAACGTGTCCGATTTTTCATTTATACGAGGGTCATTCAAAAAGTTCTGTCACTAACGCGTTTTAACAATAATGTCCTCGTTGTGAGTGTTGGTATTTGATACCAAATGAACGAGAGTTTCAATACCATTCCATTGATGGTAAAATGAATGATGTATCTTTTGTGTGACGAAAGTTATGGAACATTTAATACGCATCACTTATACACACTGAGGCATTTTCGTCCTGAGTTTTTTTCAGGTTTGTTAACTGTTACTTTTTTAAATGCCTGTTTTTCTTGAAGTACTTGTCGAAGACCTTTGAAATTTCTCGTACATTACCAGTTATATCTGTGAATTACAAGATTCATAATTTAAGCATGGTAGATGAAAAGGCATTGTCTTAGAAATTAACATTTTAAGCTAACGTGTAAAATTAATTTAATGATAAATGGACATTAAATGGAAGGGCAATCTTCTGCAATAGCGTTTTTGGATGATCAATATTTTCTCTAAACATTGTACAAAATTCTACAATAATGCGTTGAATATGAAATTTAAACACTGAAGGACTATGATTTGTAAACAAATATGAAAACATATTAATACTATGAGAATAATTACGACATTTAAAAGATATTATAACATTTCCGTAAACAAAATTAAGAAAATCAGTGTTATTTCTGCTAATATTAAGGGATATGCATTCACTCATATCTGGTTTGCAGCAAGACCTTTCCGAATTCTCGACAATCATTTTCAGGGATTATGGATGAATAACAACAGATGGTGTACAAGAAAATTTAAAAGCATAGACTTATTCAAATAATTTTTACAACGTTTTGTAACAAGGACTTTTCAGAGATGCCAGTGTCCAAAAGGTGTGGTAGGGGGAGGTAATTCAGGGGTATAAATAACCGGGCATTTTTCATTTTTGTTGTGGACTTTAAGACAGCGAACCCAGTAGTACTATAAATACATTACTTTATCTCAGTGTAATATCCAGTTCAAAGGATATATGCCTAGTGACAGAACTTTTTGAAGCACCGTCGTATTAACAATCTTTGCAAGTTTGGTAAAGATCAAATAATAAATGAAGGTGCTAGAGTGTTCACAAGGCAAAATATGGCATTTTTCAACAAATCAAGTGCCATAACATTGTGGTTACTCATTCGATTTGGCTAGTTTTCGAACTTGTCCGAGTTTTCATTGATAATAACAATCGGTGTAAGTTTGGTAAAGATCAAATAATAAATGAAGGTGCTAGAGCGTTCACAAGGCAGAAAATAGCATTTTTCAGAAATAAACAAGGGCCATAACTCCGGTGTTACTGACCCAATTCAGCTGGTTTTCGAACTTATTCGAGTTTTTATTCGTATTAACAATCTCTGCAAGTTTGGTAAAGATCAAATAATAAATTAACGGGCTAGAGTGTTCACAAGGCTTAATATGGCATTATTCAGCAAAACAAGGGCCATAACTCCAGTGAAATTAATCCGATCTGGCTGGTTTTCGAACTTGTCCGAGCTTTTATTGATATTAAGACACTGGCAAAGTTGCTTAAAGATCCGATTAATAATGAAGGCCCTGGCATGTTCACAAGGCAAAAGTTAACGGACGACGGATGGACGACGGACAACTCGTCATCCCATAAGCTCTGCTGCCCTTCGGCCAGTAGAGCTAAATCAAGTCAATGCCAACAACTCTGGTGTTGCTGGTCCGATCTGGCTGGTTTTCGAACTTTCTTGAGCTTTCATTGATATAAACAATCTGACCAAGTTTGATAAAGATTGAATGAAAAATGAATGTGCTAGTCAAGACAATACAAATATAACGGACGGACGATGGCATAATCCCTACGGGCCCTTGACCGGTAGAGCTAAATATGGCCCCATAACACGGAGAGAGATGATTACCATTGCTCCTGTCCAGCTCTCCAAGTCCCGACTCAAAAAATAGCAGCTACCCTTATAACTGTATTTGTAACCTTTCGGGCAACTGCCTGCCATTGGACTTTGTTCTGAAATTGATAACATATTATAGTGTCAATCTTTTATAAAAAAAACACCAGTCGAAACATAAACGTGTGCTTAAACTGATATACCAGGTTAAGAAACCTTTATACATACGAATAACAACGACATTTCGTTAAACAACAGCACGTGTAAAAATCTCTGGCAGTAACTCTGGCAATGTTTCTACATAACCCTTAATACACAGATTGGCTGCTTTTCGTGATTTACACTTACTTGTAATGTATTCATGCCGTATATAACAATTACTTGTAATGTATTCATGCCATGTATATCATTTACTTGTAATGTATTTATGTCATATATAACGTTTACTTGTAATGCATTCATACCATATATATCGTTTACGTGTAATGTATTTATGCCATATATAACGGTTATGTGTAATGTATTTATGCCATATATATCGTTTACATGTAATGCAGTCATGCCGTATATAACGTGTACTTGCAATGTATTCTTGCCATATATAACGTTTACTTGTAATGATTTCAAGCCATATATAACGTTTATATGTAATGCATTCATGCCATATATAACGTTTACTTGTAATGTATTCATGACATATATAACATTTACTTGTAATGTAATCATGCCGTATATAACATTTGTACAACAGCTGTAATGGTTTTCCTTTGTTCTTGCTTATGATCCTGAAGGTCTGAGCCTAAACCGGGCTATAACTGCCGGTATATTTCAGCCGTGCTATAAATGACAGATTCGGCAGTTATAAACAGTTGTAAACATGGTAAACATGGTAAACATGGTATACTCAATTTTACACGCGCGTAGATGTAATGTTTACACACAACCTGTCAATCAAAATGTCAATTACCGGCATTAAATGGCTATGGTACAAAACATTTATAGCATATTTTTCTCGTATGCGATTTATACTGCACTCTCAGGCCTATGGCCCTCGAGAAGCAGTATAAATCGCATATACTCGAAAAAGTATGCTATAAATATTTCTTACTTGTAATGTATCCATACCATATATAACATTTACTTGTAATGTTTTCATGCCATATATAACATTTAATTGTAATGTATTCCTGCCATATATAACATTTACTTGTAATGTATTCCTGCCATATATAACATTTACTTGTAATGTATTCATGCCATATATAACATTTACTTGTAATGTATCCATACCATATATAACAGTAAATGTAATGTTTTCATGCGATATATAACATTTACTTGTAATGTATTCCTGCCATATATAACGTTGAACTGGATTGCTATTTTGAATTCAAATGAACCGAATTGGACTTAACTGCGCACCAACTAAAACTGGCAATATTGCGTGGACAGACGTGAATATTTCAGGCCCACAGTATGTTAACATGTTCGTGAAATTCAATAATATATGTTAATGTTATTACTATTATGTAAAAGCCGTAATAAAAACACATAAATAAAGTTCCACATAACACGCGTACATATGAAGTACATTGTATTGGTTTCGAACAGGAGATGTAGCTTCCACAGAACACAGTCAAACAAAAAACACGCATTAACACGGACAACAGTTACAATGTTAATAAAAAAACCAAGGCATGTGACACCACAAACACAAACGGGTTGACAATACGGCTACCGCCTTGTAACAGTCAGTGACAAAAAGGCCTCTGGGGTTTAAACTAGATTCTAAGGTGCACACAGCCTCACCTTTACCCCATTGTCATCCCAATAAAACGGGACAGCATAAATAAAGATGTCCCCGCCAGGTTTAGTGTCTCTAATGGCAGCATTGATAGGACATGCAATATAATAACCTAAAATAGTCCAGTCCTAAGTGAGAACCTTGGGGATGTTTGTTTGGTTTATATATACTGAGGGTACTATAAACCATTAAATTACACACACGTTATTGCTTGATAAAACTTCAAGATTGCGCGGTATTCCTATAAATATAATTTGTTGTTTACATTTAATTGTTTATATATCGTTTACATTTATAGCTCAAAATATAATATGGACATAATTGCGAAAACGAGCTTGGTCTGTCATTCATTTGCTGTAATCGTGTTTATACAAACTAGTGCTAGCTCGTTATGGACCACACTTATAATTTCAACAAAACAAAATATACAAAATAAACACTTACCATGACATGAGACTTTGCCGCATATCTCCGTTTGCTCTGATGAACCCTGACACGAGCGTCCTAGTAAAGAAGGAGTTGGGTTGGTACATTGCCTACTGCGATATCTGAGACCAACACCGCAAGTACCAGAACAGCTACCCCAGTTTTCCCATGTGGACCAACCACCATCTGGAAAACAACACATTTACAAAAGTCCTTTAAATACTGTAACTTAAACGTATATATGAAAGTTGTACGGGAAATGTTTCATTCACAGAACACAGTTAAGCAAAAACACGCAATCAAAACAACCAGCAGTTAAATACATGCAGAGTATGCGACACCACAAGCATAAAGTGTTGGCAATAGGGTTGCAGCTTTGGATCAGTCAGCGGCAGAAAGGTCGATGGAGGTTTAAACCAGGTTTAACGTTTTATTCACACAATATGTTTATCCGCATAACAGTGGCATTATAAAGGGGTAATTGATCCAGCTTCCCGATGACGACCAAACTCGTCCCCTGACTACCCTTATCCGCACCTAATTGGGAAAAACAAATCATTCGTGTATATACAACAGATGGTGTATTTACATATCGAGTTATTGTGTATTTCTTGTTATCAGGATTTCACTAGCATTTCAGATTAAAAACGCTACATAAACCGGACTGCTGCATGATGAAAACCAGTTTAAAACGTTTGAACACATTACACGCATTAAACGCCCTCGGCGGTACAAAGTTAATTTGGCATACGTACCAGCGCATGGTGCAGAGAAGCAAATCCTAGGGTCGTGGAAATCACCTTGACATCGAAAGTCAGTACATGTTCTCTCACGTATTTCCAGACCTATACCACACGTTACCGGACATCCTTGCCAAGGAGACCACGTACTCCATCCGTTCGAAACTGAGAATAACTTTTACATATAAATGTGAATGTGTTTCACACAACATGCGATATCCCAGCCATGAACTATTTTCTAACCAACAAGGCAACGATTGTTGTATTAAGCTTTAACCTTATATTAAATTTAACACAATAAAATAAATCTACATAGAATACATTTATAGCGTCAGGTATATATGTTTCTGTTTTGATGAGGGTTTGCTCTTCTATGGTAAAATGTTAATTATTGAAATCGGTATTTTCGCATTATAATATCAAGGGCATTGCTAACAATGAAAATATTACTGTAGGTCAACAAATAGTCTACATGTAAATCCATAAAATAGATCCACTGTAATAAATACACTATAACGTGAAATAATATGTTAATACATATGAACTGTACTGACGTCTTTGTTTATATACTGTTGGTGAAGTACTCTTCATAAGAATCTGAATTTGAAACGTTATCTTGCTATCGATCATTTGTATTTATTCTCTGCGCATTTAATATGAAATAGAAGTAGCCCGATAGATGTATGTTGAAATTGTGACGTAAATAGTGTGTGCGTTGTTGGTTGCAGATAGTAGCATAGAGGCCAGTTTCCTGTTTGGTTTCAGCTTCATCATTCGGAAGTCTTCCACTATAATGGTGACGTATGTTTCCCTTTATGTGGATACATAAAGGATCCTACATAAAGGATACGTATCTTTTCCTTATGTGGATACTTTTGTATATAGTTAATATATTATATTTGTTTGTAGTTGCCTGAATTATTTTTTTAAATAGTTCTCATATGTCCCTTTCTGATGGTTTACGTAATACAATAGGTGACAGTTACTAAGCAACAACTTACAGTTTCTGGCATGCAGCCTAAGTTGTACTGCATCTGTCCTCCAGGGGTACTGGTACTCACCCTCACGTAGCATTTCTGACAACAAATATACATGTGTTTCATACAAAATACAGAGGCGGATATGCAGACATCTGCAGGCATATGTATATGTTATTTGCACATTAAACTACAACTAATTATAGAACAGTTTTATATTATTTTATAAAATGCCAGATAAAATATTTAAAACTATCCTACAGATAAATATCTAGCAGTGGGGACAAAAATAACATCGAAGCCAGGTACTGAAAGGACACACGCGTAATCATGTACCAATATGGCAAACGATTAACCGCACACTGATATTGCACAATACTGATCTGGAACTACTAACCTGATATGGTACACTATTAACCAGGTACTAACCAGGTACCTATATGACACATTATTATATAACCTATAAATAGACGCGTTTTCACTGGCTAAAAAGTAATTTTTTAGAAAAAATATCTAGCGATATTGACCTGTTTTTTTCTGATATTGACCAGTTTTATAAATAGTAACAGGGGAAGACTATTGATATATATGATAAATTGAGGGTTATATAATAAAACAGTTATGGACTTTTCAGCTGTTATACATGATGTTGATATGTACCAAAAAATCATTATTGACCTCGGCTATCGCCTCGGTCAATAATGATTTTTTTGGTGCATATCACATCATGTATAACAGCTGAAAAGTCCATAATTGTATAATATTAACCACATACTGATATTGCACAATACACACAAGGTACGGATATGGTGCATTGTTAACTAGGTACCGATATGACACGCTATTAACATGGTCCGTATTCATCAAGCTTCTTAACAATATCTTAAGTCAATTACTATCAATTTTTTCAAAAACCTTTTGCTATCGATTTAAGACGTTTTCTTAATACTAGTATTGCTAGTAAGATTACGGATAAATAAAATCCACAGCTAAATATTTATCAAAAATTAGATGGTTTGTAGTGTTCCTGAGAGGTTAATAAGGAGATTTAAAAATATGTAAAAATCTTACATTTTGACTAAAGTAATATTTTCCACTTAAGTTACTTTATGAATACATACGGGCCCATGTATCGATAACCCCGCCGGTCATACCTCATATTGTCCACACGAAACTGGACTTGAACTCGTACAATCCGCAATCGTGTGTGCTGCTGTACATGCATAACACACCGGATGTGCGTCTAAATAAAAAAGGTAATTTACACAATTAGGGCATTCCATTATTAATTAAATTATTAATTTTAAATTTTATTAATTTTAAAATCACGCTGGATGGCGCGTACGATATGGTGAGTGGGACATTGATGTTGGAGAAAACCGGAGAACTCCGGAATGAAAATCCACGTACCCGAACTCGAGCGGTCGACCACTAGACTATCTTACTTACATTTAAGATTATTCTTGTTAATAAGTCGTAATAATACTAGTATTATATAACCTCAAATTCATGAAACTCAGTTTGTTTTGCACAAGCATAACTTTTTTGAAATTCGAGGAAGTGCAGTAAACATTCTACAAGGTGCACTTACCTACTTGATTTATATCGATTAGTGTGATATTTACTTCTACGCATTGAATATATCTCGTTGTGAATAGTATCGGGACACATTTGTTTGTTTCGTTTTCTTCTTTGTGGCTTTCTATTCTATTGTTTTTTTTTGTATTTTATATACACTAGCATCTTTGTATTGTACTGATATTGCCTATTAATGCTGCATTGCTGGTTAGGGAATAGTTCATGGAGGGGATTTCTGTATTTACTCTGTGCCGTTTTATTGGGATGTATGTATGTATGTAAGTATGAGGTTTGGTGCACCCCAGAACCTGCTTTTAACCCCCGCCGGCCTTTTTTGCCACTGACCGTTCCAAGGCGGTAGCCATATATATAGGTCAACCATTTTTAGTGTTTGTGACGTCTTATGCCTTTATTCCTAATTAACATTCCCATTCATGTTTGTCGTTTTGCGTGATTTTGTGTTTACTGTGTTCTGTGAAAGCTGCATTCCCTGTTCTACTTTTACACTTATTTTTATTGGATAAATTGAGTAACTCTTGTTTACTAACGACGTCGAATTAATAAATTATTATAATATAAATTAATCATCATATTTTAACACGCTTTATAGATCAATTATAAACAAATATCGATATTATACCTGCAATATCGATCCGATATCATACCTGCAATATCGATCCGATATCATACCTGCAATATCGATCCGATATCATACATAAATCCGATATCATACCTGCAATATCGATCCTATATCATACCTTCAATATCGATCCAAAATACGCACAACAGCACCGACGCTAAGCAAACTCCTAGGAAACGAACACAAACTGTCAGATATATGAATTGATAATACAGTTCATGCAATGTGTTTCATAGCATAGCAGAAAATGTCAAAATGATTTTGTATAATTAACAGAAAAAACTATTTTACATGTTGTACCTTTAGAATAAAACGTCATACCTCTTATCATTATGGACTGTCTGTGTTACTCGTTCTAACTGTGACGATACGTATCTAGCATAGCAATTATACTTATAGCGATACTCAAGTGGGTCATTGTTGATAACATTAGAATAGGCACCACAGATAACTGACGTTAGAAATGAGAACGACACGATATTGTAACAATTTATAATATGCAACTAAACTCATTAGCTTGTTTCAAACTGCGAGTATAGCTATTTATCACATAACTTACGGTGTGGGAATGGAATAACACCATATTTTCTTTTCGATAATAAGTTTGCAAATGAGTCTAGTAAGCGCTGTCAAAAAAATCGATAATGACTATGATCCAATTCCCACGGTTTATGTCGATTTCGCGTGTTAAAGCGACAGGCAAAATGCAATAAAACTCGATATGTGAGTTATGTGATAAATAGAATCTAACATTCGTTCTTATTCATTATTGAATTTATTAAACTCGTTAGCAAGAAATGATATAATGCTCGGCAAGTGCCTCGCATTATATCATTTTGCCGACTCGTTTAATAAATTCAGTAATGAATGAGTACTCATGTAAGGTCCTCTATTTATAGTATATCATATATCAACACTGGATAAACGTGTCGCTTAGCTTTATTTAATTAAAATATATCATATATGACTTGTTATTGTATAAAACAGAATGTAGGAGTTACACGCACATGCACTCGTGCCAGTTTCTGTTGATCTACCGTTTCCGACTATATTACTTGTAAAATAATATCGATACTTTGTGGTCCATGTGGTTTTCTTTTCATTGAAATGTTTACACGGTATTGAACATGATAGCACTATTGGGGTCGGTAAATATTAATTGCAATACGTCATACATAAAATAATATGAGATGTTATATAGCGTTTGGCCGATATAGTTGTTGACCTGTCTTCATATTTCACTTTAACCGATATTGCATCAACATAGTTGACCACAGTGCTTTAAAGTTACAGGTGACTGGTTTTCCAGGTATATGAAGAGGCCAAATCATAATATTGATATTCCCACTATTTACAAATGTGCATGAATGAATTGTATGTAGATGTTGTGAGCATATTGTGATGTTGTATTGTAAACTGGTTTGTCTTGTTCAGTATGAGTGATTGATGGATGTTTGTTTTTTCACAGTTCAATAACTTTGCACTCTGAGATTTCCGCCTAATTCAGCCTTTAACTAGACTCTTACAAAAGCAGTCGTATTGGGCAGAACTCATACTATTACTTAGAAGATAGTTTTGCATTCACCTCATAGTGGAAGCATTATTTTGGTTCCACAAACCCGGTTGCTTATTATGATTAAAAGATGAAAACCTGCAAAACGGAATTTGAAAATAATTAAACCCCAACTCCCGGCAAAATAGTGTTATCGTGATATCCACATATAAACGCAAGTGTCGAGGAAAATTATCCCACGATCGCCTAATATTAAGACGTAATGACGAAATATATATGTCATGAAAAATAATTATTAGGGGGTCCCTATGCGCTTCCATATGTAGCAGAAGCATGGTGGCGAGATGGCATTTCTATTTAAATACACTAACGATCTCTCCATTATCTTCGACTGTCACGTGACCATGTTTAAAACTCCTTATAAATAAATTATATGTAAACATAAAGCAATTCACGTTATTTTGTTCTCGTCAACTTTATTTAAAAAAACATATATCTTGTTAATCGTTATATTTTACCTTCCATTTTTTCACCGTTGGCGGGAACGTCACGTCATAACAGAAAATGACAGCCTACCCGCGGTCAGTTCGGGTTTGATGTTCCCAAAGAAGTATTAAAAAGCCGTCATTGCCTCAAATTATGAAAACTGGTTGAGAAATGTAAACCATTCTCTTGAAAATTCATAGGTACTTTGCCCTTGGTGAAAAGAGGAATCCTATAACTTTTGCAGTCAGTAGTTCAAAGGTTAAGGTTTCCATTACCTTATTTGGAAATACATATTCCGTGTCATTACTTCAAATGCGAAACACCCACATTCAACTGTGCCTTGACCGCCAATCCATTCAATAACTGCAGGAGTATAACACGTACACTCCTGAAACCTTTTAGGCTCATTGCCATTGGTGAAAGGAGGAACCTACACCATTTGGGGTCTGTAGGTCATCAAGGTCATCAAGGTCGCATTGATAAAATCCTGAGAAATATCTTCTCCACTGTAACTTGTAACTGTTTGATCTACAATCTAGTAACTTTACAGATATAGTAGCCATGTTAAAACAATGACTCCTATTAATTTTGGAGTTAAGATCGCAGTAATCAGATCTTGTAAAACTTCGTCTGTGCTTTAATTAAACTGAAATATATTGTAACCGGACGGGACTTTATGATTGCCTATTGTCCGTCCATGGCCGAAATTCGTCTCCGAATTATAACTTCTTTATCTGTCATTGGATTTCAATAATATAACTCACCAATGGTCACCACCATGACACCATGTGTTGCGGCCATGTTCCTATATTGAAGGTCAAGGTCACGCATGTACTTGGAAGGTTTTATGTCCAGGTTATAACGTCTTCAATTATCATACAATTTGAATACTAATTATTATTATACAGAAATGTTCACCATGAGATGAAAGCCATGGTCCTAACTTTAAGGTAAAGGTCAAACATACACTTTGAAGGTTGTTTATAATTTCGTGTCCGGGTTATAACTTCTCATCTGTCATTGGATTCTAATACTATTATATACAAATGTTCACTACCTTGTGACGAGGGGTCGCGACTAAGAGCCAGGTCCCTTCTTTTCAGGTCAAGGTCACACATTTATTTGAAGGTCGTTGCTTAAAATATTGTGTCCGGGCTATATACTTTATTTATCACTGGATTCCTATACTATTATACCTAAATGTTCGCTACCATGAGACCATGTGTCGCGACTATGAGCCTACCTTTGAGGTCACGATCAGACATATATATGAATTGGCAATCGGTCTATATATTCTGTGTCCATCATTGGATTCCAATACTATTGTACACACATTTGCACCATAATGAGGCAGTATCCCCAAAAACTGCAAGGTACCTTCCATCAAGGTCAAGGTCACACTCTGAAGGTTATTGCTATAATTGTGTGTCTGAGCTTTAGATTCTTTATACATCATTTTATGCTAATAAGGACATACACATAAGTTCACCACTATGAGACAATGTATTTGTTTACTTTACCATGTTTAGGAAAATATAATTAGGAATTGATTCGCATTTTATTATTATAATTATTATTTATTTATTTGTCTGTGGAGTGGTGGGGTTGGCGAGGGGGTGCGTGGGGGCGACGGGGAGGGGGAAGTGAATGGCAAATGTACCTCCACCCCAAATACACATAGCGTTTAACTGAATGCGCGGATACCGGATTAGGGGATTAGGGAGGGGGTAGGGTGCTCAGCCATAACCAAAAGTACCTTGTGTTTCCCCTCCATTTTTTAAAATTATACTGTGTTTTATTTTGCACAACTCAGGAACGGGACTTGGGACGCTTTTACAGAGGTGCCAGGATTAAAGGTTCCCTCAATATTGCCCTTCTTGGTCTGCACCTGGTTTGCGTTTAAAGTTAAATGTGTCATATGTAATTGATTGTAAATGCCCCTTGGCAGAATAACAAACTTAAGGCTTTATATATGTTACTATACTGATTGGGTCTTTGTGTTAAAAATCCACTCACCACAATGCACGAGTATAAGCCATCTACGGACATTTGAGTCGAATTTAGTCGATTAATTCGGCAGTTTTTGCTTTTTAATGGTTTTAAACTTCGGAATACATCAAGTATAGGCCGAGATAATGCACAGCAAGTCAATTTGATGTTTGAATCAGAAATGGACGGATGAATAAATGTGGTAAGTTTCTTTCCCTATTCAATTTAATTCAGCCTCATGAGCACACTGCAGTGTTTTATAAGTGTTATCTAAGTATGCGGAAACAATGCATTGTTTTATTGCATTTGTATCGTTACATAACTTGTCGATTCATTCATTTTGGCGCAAGATACCTTAGGTTCTGCCACTCATATTTAGCTCGAATATTCAGCAGCATTGATTTCTATGGAACGCCTAATATGTCTTTTTCTAGGAGCATTGCATTTATTTATTGTTGTGAAGCCGTTTTGAATGTGTGAGTGAGTGTGTGGGTGTGTGACGTACGAATTAGCATTACCAGCCTGAAATCAGTCATGCTAAAAACAAACAATGCCTTGTTTGGTCATTTATGGGCGACCGGGCACAGCGATGTTAGTGTGTCTATGTGTATGTCTGTGGGACGAACTAACTGGCATTACCAGTCTATGACAAATTATGCCAAGCTTGAGCAGCGCCACGTCAGGTCACTTAGAGGTAACCCGACACGGCGATGATATATCCCTAAGGGAGAGGCTACTTTCTCCAAAAGTTCGTACACGGGTTGTGGATTGTTGCACTTCAGGAAAAAACTAAGTCGAAAATGTACTCAGATAAGTTTTAATAAACTCTAAACATGCAAGTGAATCCAAAATCCATTCTAGCACATTATTAACAAACTATATAAATCCATATACCCTCAGCAAATATATAACAATTATCAGGAGCCTCTAACGAGGTTCTCCGTCATTAACTTGAATTTGCTACTATAGACTACCCTATATGGATCTGCCCTATATAGATTTGCTCCCGATAATCTCAGTGTTAATTTATAATTAAATTACAATTGAATTAATTTCATACCAGGAACCTCGAACGAGGTTTTCTCCTGCATCTAGGAAATACGACCCTAGCAGGGACTGGATACTTATCAGGTCTAGAAGTATCGGCGTCCCAATCCACATCGAGATTGTATTTACAATTTGTGTTTGTTTTAGTTGTGTTTACAGGTCTATATTTCTTACATTTTGTGCTCCAGCTAAAGCAGACTTGGCCATGAGCTTTCTTATAGTAGTATCTTAAGGGCTTCATAAGTAATTTTGCTTCCTATAATTCATGGGCTCTCATGAAACCCAACGTTTGACAGCTCTTAAAATGTGCAGTGCCCTGTTTACAGGTCTATATCTCTTATATTGCTTATACTAGTTCAGTCAAAGTTAGGCACTGGTTTTCTTTTAGCATTATCTAAAGGATTACATAATTAATCCCATAAAACCCAAACTGTAATGGCCGAAAAAATGTATAAAGGCAGATAACTGTGTGCGTGTAAGCTGTTGAATATATCTATTCATTGTATACTAGAATGTCCACTTTACCTGTATATTAAAAAGAGTAATGGGAAAATACCAAAGATACCTAAATTTATAGAATTGTTGCAATCAAAACATGTTAAAATTGCTAGAAATCTCACTATTTTTGTCTCGTCTTTTCGAAGAAAAAAAGAGACGTAAGTGTTGCTTTTCCGGAGTCGGCGGCGGCGGCGGGCGGCGGCGACCCTCCAAGCAAAGGACAGATAACTTAATAATTTTTAGGTTCAACTTTTGCGTTTAGGTCACTTTTTCACAAACTGTATGAACTAGAACTTTCAAACTTTGCTTATAGTTGTATCTTGAGTGGTACGTTTTAACGTGACAAAGCAAATGTGGATGTGACCTTCACCATTCAAGCTTTAATTGTTACATTTACATCACTTTCTCATGAACTATAATTACGCACTAGATGTTTTAAACCTAATGTATAGCTTAATCTTTGGAAGGAAATATATTCTATTTTCATAGTTGTGTCTTGGGTAGTGCATCTTTTTGGATGCATGGATTTCATCTATGACCTTGACCTACTTTTTGGAGCTAATGATTTTTAGCTCTACTGGCCAAGTGCCTTCATTTTTCATCCGATTTTTACCAAACTTTAACAGATTGTTAATATCAATGAAGGCTCGAACAAGTTCGAAAATCAGCCAGAACAGCGGAGTTCTGACCCTTGATTTAGTTAAAAATGCTATAATACGATAGTGCTTTCATTTTTCATCTGATCTTTACCAAACTTTACCAGATGTTTTGCCTTTGCCCCCACCAAACTCATTTTTATGAAATTTCATTCATAGAAGACAAATTAAAAAATACCCATGCCAGACTAGACACAGCAGACTTATTGCCCATGTTTACCAGGTGAGCGATCAAAGGCCATCCTATCCCTGTTGCGTTTGCAATGTTTTAAAATAAGTACTGATGGGAATTTTATGTCGAAAACCCTTGCTATAAGGGCCGTTTTAGCCAGTTGAGCGTCCACAGGCCCTCTCGTTTTTAATAGAATGGCATTTTGTTTTTAAACAAATGCACTTACATTTCATCTCAGCAAACTGCATTTAAGCACCATTTTAATTCCAGCCCCCGTTAGGCGAGACATGTGAATCCGCGGATTTCTTGTTATTTTCAAAAGCTTTCAAAAAAGAAACGAAGCTTACTAAATAACATTATAATAATATGTGTTTGCCTAGTTGCTTATACGTCAAATGAAATACTTTTCTACTTTAGATGTAAGCGTTACATACATTTACGATTACAAGAAAAAATAATGTTATAAAGATTATATGTATAAACAGTTGGACAATAATGAATATATATACTGATAAAATTGATGCCAGCAAACCATTGACTGTTTAATTATAAATATGATGTATGTTATACTGATAGGCTATTTGGTATTTTGTATTAATAAAGTTTATCTATCTATCTATTTAGTACGAGTATATCTCTTAGCTCAACATAATGTTAGTATGGGATTCCTT
Organism: Cyrtodaria siliqua; assembly: GCA_037043455.1. Classification (NCBI taxonomy): domain Eukaryota; kingdom Metazoa; phylum Mollusca; class Bivalvia; order Adapedonta; family Hiatellidae; genus Cyrtodaria; species Cyrtodaria siliqua. The sequence goes on along the minus strand of JAWPHD010005419.1, from coordinate 93,269 downwards.
ATAACATTGTATCGATGGGACAGCATAAGTAATTTAAGCTTTAATGAATCATGGGCTCCCTGGACACACATAGCTCCCAACTTTACAGCCTATGAAAGTGCAAACGAATATTGGCTATGGTAAACATCTAATCTCTTGCTGCCGTATATGTTTTACTCTTTGTATTCAAAGATTAACACTATTGGGACATGGGCTCCTTTCAACTACTCCCCTCCCAACCCCCTACCCACCCACTCACCCAAGTCTACTCAATCTTACCTGTGTACGTGTTTCTGTCTTCTTATTTTATTTCTTAAACAATAACTCCCCACAGCAATTCACACTCCTCCGATCCATCATCAAAATATATGTGGGCGGGGTCCGACGGGCAGGGCACTATCAAAATGTGTTATTTTTCTTCATAAATAATATTAATCCTTTATTCATATTGTTTTTGGTGGTCGGTAGGGAGTTGTTTGTGGGGTGACCCGGTGTTAGGATACAGCTAAAAACAGTTCTTTGAAGATATTCACCACAAACCCTCCCATTTCCGTGTTGATGTTTAATAGCAGACATGTTTATATGCATGATAAAGTAATTTCCCCAGAATTCTACGTCAACATCCTCACTTTTCTTTATATTTCGGTTACATATGCCATCTTGTTGACCAGTATAAACCAGGCAACTGAATACATCGGGTAAACAATAACATACACAATGTGTTGATGAGCCGTTAAACAAATCATTAAAATCTGCAGCCTTCCTATATTTGTTAGTGTTAATTATTAGACAGTTTAATAGTGTATTTAAGATCTTCAGCCTTCCTATATATGTCAGTGTTAATTATAGTTTATTTAAGATCTGCCGCCTTCCTATATTTGTTAGTGTTAATTATAAGACAGTGTAATAGATTATTTAAAATCCGCAGCCTTCCTATGTGTTAATTATTAGACAGTTTAATAGTTTATTTAAGATCTGCCGCATTTCCTATATTTATTAATGTTTATTATTAGACAGTTTAATATTTTATTTAAGATTTTCAGCGTTCCTATATATGTCAGTGTTAATTATTTGAAGTGTAATAGATTATTTAAAATCCGCAGCCTTCCTATTTGTGTTAGTATTAATTATTAGACATTTTAATAGTTTATTTAAGATCTGCCGCCTTCCTATATATGTCAGTGTTAATCATTAGACAGTTTAATAGTTTATTTAAAATACGCAGCTTTCTTATATCTGTTAGTGTTAATTATTAGACAGTTTAATAGTTTATTTAAGATCTGCCGCCTTCCTATATATGTCAGTGTTAATCATTATACAGTTTAATAGTTTATTTAAAATACGCAGCTTTCCTATATCTGTTAGTGTTAATTATTAGACAGTTTAATAGTTTATTTAAGATCTGCCGCCTTCCTATATATGTCAGTGTTAATCATTAGACAGTTTAATAGTTTATTTAAAATACGCAGCTTTCCTATATCTGTTAGTGTTAATTATTAGACAGTTTAATAGTATATTTAAGATCTGCCGCCTTCCTATATCTTTAGTGTTAATTATTAGACAGTTGAATAGTTTAAGTCTAATCCGATACGATACTATCGACAATATAACAATTCATAACATATAACTGTGCCATTATTTTTAGAATTGCAAGAGACTCTATGCGACTACATGTTTCGTTTCAGTATTAGTGCGTACAAAACAGTGGAATGCGCAGAATTCTTAAGGAGGCCAAGTACGGTTACGTTAACGATCTACTTATAGCGGGTCGTTATCCTCACGCTATGGCTGATTCAGTTCCAAGGACTTCACGTGTATTTCAGGACATCGGTTACACGGACGATCTACCACTACCGACTCCAAACAAGTAAGATCTATTTATTAGTATCACCATGATGTTTATTATATAATTTTATTGTATTTCATGGGTTGACCACTCGGTCACCACACACATGTGGTAACAAGTCTTAATATTAGTTTCAATACCCTTACTTTATGATTATCTAGGCGTTCGGCGTTCAGCACTTTCTAAAAGCCAACTTCTATAACAGCGTCCCGCACTTAAAATACGCTGACACCTATAAGACAACGTCCCGCACTTTCAACACTTAGACACCAAAGACAACGTCCCTCACATTCAACAACGTCCCGCACTTTCCAGGGTGCAAACATGCAACCAATAGAGACTACCGCAAACGTGAGTGTGCGTGTGTGTGCCTCCTCTGTTTGTTATAGTCTGTCATACAAAACGTGACAATGTGGGTACATTAGAGTGTAAATAACAAAACAACTCGTTAGATCACGAAAAGCTATCGAACTACCTTAATTTCAAGGACACACAGCAATCTTAAATAAAAAAACTAGCGCCTAGGCTATTAATCCAGTATTACTTTAAATGTAGACGTGCAAGCATATAATGCACTACTTATTATTAATAAAGATTTACAAATATGCATATACGTAGACAAATTAACGCGATGAACATGATGATACGGGATCCTTTTACACTATAAGTGCACTGTCTATGTTACACTGACAGTGAGAAGTGCATACATAGACACCCGTGTTGGATGCATACACGCTGTAGTTAGCATATCGGCATGACTGGACAGTGATAAATACAGACATAGACACCCGTGTTGGGTGCATACACGCTGTAGTTACCATATCGGCATGACTGACAATGATACATGCAGACATAGACACCAGTGTTGGATACGTACACGCTGTACTTAGCATATCGGAATGACTGACAGTGATACATGCAGACATAGACACCAGTGTTGGATACATACACGCTGTACTCAGCATATCGGAATGACTGACAGTGATACATGCAGTCATAGACAACCGTGCCGCATGCATACACTCTGTACTTAGCATATCGGCATTGAAGAAACACTGCAATTAAGTAAAATGTCTAATTAAAACTATATGATATATTTCAATATGTATACATGCAACGTCCAGTTTAATATGTTCACACATTTATTTAGTCCGTGTTTTCCTTGAATGATACTCACATCCGCACCCAGTCCTTATAAATGTTCAGCGCATTTTAGGGTATATATGCAGTCGATTATTAGTGGTGGTCTTCCTCATACCGCCCACCTTACCCTGAGCAGAGCCAGCACTGTATACCTTCCGCATCCGTAAGAATCGACACGTTCTCACTTAACAAGTCGCGCTCCCAGTGGGATTCGAACCCGCAGTGGTGAAAGGCTATAATGTTTGAAACGCAGCGTTTTTACCAGCACGGCCACGAAGACGTTAGAGATATATAGAACGATTTGTAGTCTAGAGGACGTTTTACAGCCACTACACAGCACCAAACAAACGCTAGCGTGAATGTCAATAAATACTGAAAAGGGGATATAATGGAAACTACACAAATAAACGTTGCAACCCCTCTCACGCCCCTACTTTAAAGCAACAAAGATTGGGCATGACCGGTAAGTAATAACGCTAATGAGTTGTGCTCTTTGCAGTTTAAAATCGTTAAAGAACACATGTGTTGTTTGTTGATCATTCTGACTTAACTACAATGCTGTTAAAGGTCCGAGAAGTTGTTCTTACTGTCGTCAAGCATATGAGCACGAGAAAGAAAGATAAATTCAATTCCGAGTATTTCTCTGTATAACTGCGTTTGAAATTAAATAGTTTCCAAGTTTGGTTAAAGTCTTCATATAAGTATTGCATGTGTACAAAGTGTCGTTGAAACTTCAAAGAGCCATCGAGCAGCCATTTTCTATTTTCCGATTATCTTTGCATTAAAAACGCGTACATCAGCTAGTATACATGCATATAGAAATCAATGGTGTTGTTGTTGATCATTCTGACTTACATGAGAGATTTAACTACAATGCTGTTAAAGGTCCGAGAAGTTGTTCTTACTGTCGTCAAGCATATGAGCACGAGAAAGAAAGATAAATTCAATTCTGAGTATTTCTCCGTATAACTGCTTTTGAAATTAAATAGTTTCCAAGTTTGGTTAAAGTCTTCATATAAGTATTGAATATGTACAAAGTGTAGTTGAAACTTCAAAGAGCCATCCATCATCCATTTTCTAATTATCTTTGCATTAAAAACACGTACACCAACTAGTATACATGCATATAGAAATTAATGGTAAAATATAGTGATCATGAAAATAGTAATCACTAATTGAACACTTGAAGACAGCTCTTTAGGTCTGCTTTAAGCTAGCCTGGTGAAGATACGCGCTATCGGATAGTTATAAGGTCCGCGTTACGTGCGCTTCAAGACACCTGCTATATAGACTATTAAGAAGAAATTCTTATATAACATGTCTATTTCTAGACTTGTCTTTAAGAACGAGTTGCAAATATAAAAGTAATAACGTCGATGCTTAAATGGACCCCACTACGCTCATTTCCCATGTACAAGAATATCACTGGTCCGCATAATTAGTTATTTTTTTATAAAGCTGCTGTACTAAACAACTGTACTTTTTCGCCGATTTTGAATTTAGAGAGATCAACTGGGGCTCCTCTGCTAAAAAATGAAGTATATTGTTTCCCTGTGTCCCCAAAATGTCACGATGAGTATTGTAAATGCGATTTTCCTTATATTGCAATAGCTAATTTGAACCTCAGAGTATGGTATGTAATATTACCATGTCATATATTTATCTAACATCAAGGTCTGATATACATTTAAGGACAGTTGGGTTAAATTGTCTAGGGTTTGACAGCAACATTTCGGTTGCGTCACTAGCTCCAAATGTCTTTCTACTTCATATATCTAGGATATTCATTTTCCATTTTACCTGGCAGCTTATATTACCTAACTGATTTGTTTAGTAATGGTGTCCAATTATATGCGTTAAGAAAGGGATACCGGTATTAAGTCCTCGTGATACAAGTAACATTTTATGTAAAATCTATATTATTATTTCCATTACTTTCTGACACATATGCAAAGTTAACATCTACCATCATGGATGATATTTGTTTTAAGATTCCAGTTTTCCGTACCACGGGATATATAACACTATTTGTTATAAGTTACATTCATTTTAATATTAATCTAATGCAGCTGCCGAATCCTTATATGGGTTTTCTGTTTGTCTGTGGTTAAGATATTGTGAATCATGTAGTTGAAGATAAGCATGCATTATTACTTTAATTCCTGGTGAACTCGTCCAAAATAAACTATTTTTGCAATGTTCAAAGATTACCGGTTTACTTGCTGAACTATCGTTTTCGTAGATGAGTCTACTGAAGTGTATCATGCGATAATTATTATGTGTATATTACCAACAAAACGTTCATTAGTCTCTGTAGCGCAGTTGTTTGAGACATAGTGTTAGTGCTGGGGAATGAGGGTTCAAGCCTGCCGATATATTTTTCCTTTTTATTATTTTAACTATTATTTGTGTGTATGGTGTTTTTCAACACAAGTAAAGTTATATATGTCGATGTTTTGTGATGGAGGCAGACCACTCACTTTTTCTGGTAGAACCAGTACTGTACACCTTCCGCCATCATTAGAATTGGCACTTCATAACTTACAAGTCAAGCTCCCAGTGGGATTCGGACCCGCGTGAGAGATGAAGGTTTACAACGCAACGTCGTTAACCATTCGGACACGGAAACCCTGCATTTGTTTTCATTATAAAATTATGGTCTTCATTATTGCAAATGGTAAGGTAGCAATGAAGAGTTCCTTTACATTTTTCACTTTGATAACGCAATCTTATAATTACACATGGTAGCAGTGAACAGTTTATAAGTGTTGTAATGCACACGCTAACGCACACGTATCCCTTACATGTGAACAATTGTATTTCTGTGCTGATGTGTACTTCTAGCACATCTTGTTACAATGGTGAATTGAAATCAATATGTAAGGCATGTCAAGGTATCTGAACAGATAGAAGCGAGGTCGCCCACATTGATTCAAAATGTTTGGTAGGAAGAACTGATGGTAAACATCAGGAAAAATATGTCTGGTAAGGAAAAAAGGTCCTGACGTGTTTATGTCTCCGTGACAAAAAATGTTTTCAATATTGTTTTAACATCCGTGACTTGATCTATTATAAATTTTAAATTGTTGTCTCTCGGCAGCTATTTTACGCTTGCCTAAAACCTTGCTTGTTTCATATTTTGTATGATTTTTTGTCAAAGCCACGATAGGCAATATTTCCCGCGGTGTCTGTTTAAACAGGCGATTATATTCCTTTTTAATTTGCAACACAGTTTTTATAGACATCTCACACAGACAGAACTTGATGAAAGCTGTAGACCAGTACTGAAAGACACACCTTTAGTTAGCTAACAGTCTTCACGGAAACTCTTAACTAGCGGCTAAAGAGTGCTCTTTAAGGCGTTAATCATTGAAAACACTTTAAACATCTCTAAATTATTGCTCTTCGAGCTACCTCGATACGAATGTATCTCTTGTGGATGGATCTATGAAGTTATAACGTTTTACACGTCGACAGTTTAAATTAGATTATCATTGTTTGCATAGTTTATGAAATTTGCTTTACCTTTAAAATGTGTGTTTCTATTCTAAGTCGCTTTCATTTATATTTATTTCAGGCAATAGTATATGAATTCAACACAAGAGATATTCAAAATAACACAAACAGAAGCTGTAAAAATGCTTAAGGCACGACGTCAGTAGCTGTATTAGCTGCACAGGCAATACCAACAAAAGTAGCCCTATAAACTGCATCATCAGTAGCTGTATAAGATCCATCAGCCACAAAAATAACAGCAGCTGTATAAGCTGTATCAACGACAACAACAACAACAGTAGCAGTATAAGCTGCATCAGCAACAACAATAACAGTAGCTATATACGCTCCATCAACCAAAACAGCAACAGTAGCTGTATAATCTGCATCAGCAGCAACAACACCAAAAACAATAGCTGTATAGTTGAAATCAACGGCAACAACAACAGCAGCAGTATAAGCTGCATCAGCCACAACAATAACAGAAGCTGTATACGCTCCATCAGCCACAAAAACAACAGTAGCTTTACATTTTGCATCAATAGCAACAAAAAACAGTAACAGTATAAGAACAATAGTAGCGGCATGACCCACATCAACGGCACCAATAGCTGTATAAGCTGCATCACCAACAACAACATCAAGAGTAGCTGCATAAGCTCCATCAGCCACGAAAAAGCAACAGTAGCTGTATACACTGCATCAGCAACAACAACAACACCAGTGTCTGTATACGCTGTATCAGCAACAACAACAACACCACTGGCTGAATACGTTGCATCAGCAACAACAACAACAGTAGCTGTATACACTGCATCAGCAACAACAACAACACCAGTGTCTGTATACGCTGTATCAGCAACAACAACACCAGTAGCTGAATACGTTGCATCAGCAACAACAACACCAGTAGCTGTATACGCTGCGTCACACACAACAACACCAGTAGCTGAATACGTTGCATCAGCAACAACAACACCAGTAGCTGTATAAGCTGCGTCACACACAACAACAGCAACTGTAGCTGTATACACTGCATCAGCAACAACAACACCACCAGTGTCTGTATACGTTGTATCAGCAACAACAACACCAGTAGCTGAATACGTTGCATCAGCAGCAACAACACAAGTAGCTGTATACGTTGCATCAGCAAAACAGCAACTGGCTGTATATGCTGCATTAGCAACAACAATGACAACAATAGTTGTATACGCTGTATCAGCAACAACATCACCAGTAGCTGTCTTAGCTGCACAAGCAACAACAACACCAGTAGTTATATAACAACAACTTGTAAATTTGTATTAATAATAAATAGTTTCATTATTTTCTTAGTTGACACTTTTCTTGATCCTTCTTAGCTTTCTAATATATTGTCATACAGCTTTAATGACTAGTAGCAGTCACATTTGAAGTCAATGCGTGCCTTGAATTAATAATTGTTTAAATACATTTGCTAATTGTTAGATATATTTCAGATTTGCATTGACGTAAACAATGCTCATGTCTGTATAAAGATGCCAGACGGTGTCGTTAATAAAGGTAGCCTTTTGGCATCTGTTTATTGTCGTCTGCAACAAAACACATTTTGGAACATGAGTTGCACTAATAAGGTATGTAATTATTTTTTTAAAGTGCCGACCCCACGCCACCCCACAAAATCTCCGATCGTGGAAGCATTGATAGGTACATCAGTCATAGAGGCGCACGTGTAGTCTCGATTTACCGGCTTTCGCCATTTGTACTGGTATCTCATTATTTATTTCTGAATAGACACATACTGCGTCTTGTAGTATTGCTTGCCCTCGAATCGGTTCTAGTAGAAACAGTCAGGGGCGTAGCTTGTCTGAATATGAAGTGTAGGCCGAGTTCTAGGGGGATCAGGGGGCATGCTCCCCCTTATTTTTTTGTTTGAGCTAGACTGTCTGAGGTGCGTTTTGGCGTATTTCGTACCGGTGAATATGTCTATAAGAGCATCAATATCCTTACTTTTTACCGTAAATTATATATCTTATAACTAAAATGAAGCTGTCTCCCTTATCCCCTACGCCTCCGATTTTTATTGCTTTCTTGGCATTTTTATTTTTCGATTTCTCAGAAAAAAAATGTCGGCCGCGGCATACACGGCCTATAGGAAGCTACGCCCCTGAATGTATATGTATATAAAAGCTATCAAACTTCACATTTGTATTTGTTTAATCTTGAAACTTAATATATATATAGTTATTTGTCTGTTCAAGTATAGAGTCACTGTGTCAATCCTACAATGCACAAGCCACTTACATGCTATCATACAATAGCTTCAAGTGGGATTCGATCCCGCTGTGGTGTCAGGCGAGAAGGTTTCAATCGATGCGTCTTTACTCTCTCGACCACGGGTGTGAATTATATAAGAGGTAAGGAATATGATTACTAAGTAATTAATGTATGTCACATTAATGTGTCACATGACTGTGTCACATGACTGTATAACGCCAATTACGAGCATTCACATTCACCAGTCATGCTCCACTTGTTTCCAACGTTTCACTAAAATGAACCAATATAGAACATGAATGAATGGATGACTAATTGAATGACTGAATGGTGTTTAACACGTCCACACATAAATATGTCAAATAGGCAAAAATGGTCAAAAATTAGCAAAAATAAAATAGTGAGGTATTAAATATTAATGTTAAAATATATATGTATGAAACTATTAACAAATACGGATGATAAAAACATCAACTATACACATGAACATGATGAAAATTAAAAAAATAGAGCATTTTAAAGTTTGACTTTTTAACTTTTGACATTGTTGACTTCATACACACATCTCGTAGTGCAAAAATATATTTTCAATATTTACATCTTTAATGGTAAACACGATAGTTACTACATTGTCAAGAAACCGATTACCCAGAATCGGGGCGTTTGTGTCAAGATTGTGTCCCAAGGACACATTTTCAAGTTTATTCTTTAATCACACTTTATAGCAGATTTAAATCGATACTTGACACATGTTGTATCAATAAGAATTAAAACAAAAGTTTGTCTTGAAATAGTTAACATGTAATTCAATGCACAAATGTTTTTAACCAAACAGGTCGCCCTTTTACGATTCATCACTGGCCACATCTATGCTTGCTGAAATGTTATGGCTCATGGTTATGGAAGGTTACAGAAAACAACGTCTCTCTGGGCTAAACAAGGTAAATACATTAATTTTATACTAAGTGTCATACTAATTGAGGAATCCTCTGCAAAATTGGTATGGCACAATTCGTGTATCTATAATAATTAATAAACAATCCTGGTTCGGACGCAAATGTGAAATGCTCGAGTAATATACAACAATGCAAAGCAACGATTTAACGTCAAAAAACGGACGAACTTCGTAATACTGAAAGAATCTAGTAAACATTTTAAATTAATAATGAACATGGAAAAACGGACATTTTCAAGCTAAAGCCATAAAGAATACTGGATGTGTTTTAAATAGCTTGAAAAACAAGAAGAACAAAAATGCACCTACATTTCAAGAATTTGAATAGCGGGTCGTTATCCTCACACTATGAATGATTCAGTCCCAAGGACTTCACGTGTGTTCCAGGACATCGGATACACGGACGTTCTACCGCTACCGACTCCAAATAAGTTAGACCTATTTATTAGTATCACCTTGATATTTATTATATAATTTTATTGTACAAGTCTTAATATTAGTTTCAATACCCTTACTTTATGATCATCTAGGCGTTCCGCACTTTCTACACGCCAACTTCTATAACAGCGTCCCGCACTTAAAATACGCAGGCACCTATAAGACAACGTCCCGCACTTTCAACACTTAGCCACCAAAGACGTCGTCCCTCACATTCAACAGGTCCACACATATAACAACGTCCCGCACTTTTCAGGGTGCAAACATGCAACCAATAGAGACTACCGCAAACGTGAGTGTGCGTCTCATCTGTTTGTAATAGTATGTCATACAAAACATGACAATGTGGATATATTAGAGTGTATATGCTAACTATACAACTCGTTAGATCACGAACAGCTATCGAACTACCTTAATTTCACACAGCAATCTTAAATTAAAAAAACTAGCGCCTAGGCTATTAATCCAGCATTACTTTAAATGTAAACGTGCAAGCATATAATGCACTACTTGTTATTAATAAAGATTTACAAACACGCTGTAGTTAGCATATCGGCATGACTGGACAGTGCTAAATACAGACGTTGGATGCATACACGCTGTAGTTACCATATCGGCATGACTGACAGTGATACATGCAGACATAGACACCAGTGTTGGATACATACACGCTGTACTTAGCATATCAGCATGACTGACAGTGATACATGCAGACATAGACACCAGTGTTGGATACAGACACGCTGTACTTAGCATATCGGAATGACTGACAGTGATACATGCAGTCATAGACAACCGTGTCGCATGCATACATGCTGTACTTAGCATATCGGCATTGAAGAAACACTGCAATTAAGTATGATGTCAAATTAAAACTATATGATATATTTGAATATGTATACATGCAACGTCCAGTTTAATATTTTCACACATTTATTTAGTCCGTGTTATGCTTGAATGATATTCACATCCGCACCCAGTCCTTATAAACGTTCAGGGCATTTTAGGCTATATATGCAGGCGATTTTTAGTGGTGGTCTGAATCGACACGTTCTCACTTAACAAGTCGAGCTCCCAGTGGGATTCGAACCCGCGGTGGTGAAAGGCGATAAGATTTGAAACGCAGCGTTTTTACCATCACGGCCACGAAGACGTTAAAGATGTATAGACAATCGATACATAGAACGATTTGTAGTCGAGGGGACGTTTTACAGCCACTACACAGCACCAAACAAACGCTAGCGTGAATGTCAATAAATACTGAAAAGGGGATATAATGGAAACTACACACATAAACGTTGCAACCCCTCTCACGCCCCTACTTTAAAGCAACAAAGATTTGGCATCACCGGTAAGTTATAACACTACTGATTTGTGCTCTTTGCAGTTTAAAGTCGTTAAAGAACACATGTGTTGTTGTTGATCATTCTGACTTACATGAGAGATTTAACTACAATGCTGTTAAAGGTCCGAGAAGTTGTTCTTACTGTCGTCAAGCATATGAGCACGAGAAAGAAAGATAAATTCAATTCTGAGTACTTCTCTGTATAACTGCTTTTGAAATTAAATAGTTTCCAAGTTTGGTTAAAGTCTTTATATAAGTATTGAATATGTACAAAGTGTCGTTGAAACTTCAAAGAGCCATCCATCATCCATTTTCTATTTTCCGATTATCTTTGCATTAAAAACGCGTACACCAACTAGTATACATGCATATATAAATTAATGGTAAAATATAGTGATCATGAAAATAGTAATCACTAACTGAACACTTGAAGACAGCTCTTTAGGTCTGCTTTAAGCTAGCCTGGTGAAGATACGCGCTATCGGATAGTTATAAGGTCCGCGTTACGTGCGCTTCAAGACACCTGCTATATAGACTATTAAGAAGAAATTCTTATATAACATGTCTATTTCTAGACTTGTCTTTAAGAACGAGTTGCAAATATAAAAGTAATAACGTCGATGCTTAAATGGACCCCACTACCCTCATTTCCCATGTACAAGAATATCACTGGTCCGCATAATTAGTTATTTTTTTATAAGGCTGCTGTACTAAACAACTGTACTTTTTCGCCGATTTTGAATTTAGAGAGATCAACTGGGGCTCCTCTGCTAAAAAATGAAGTATATTGTTTCCCTTTGTCCCCAAAATGTCACGATGAGTATTGTAAATGCGATTTTCCTTATATTGCAATAGCAAATTTGAACCTCAGAGTATGGTATGTATTATTACCATGTCATATATTTATCTAACATCAAGGTCTGATATACATTTAAGGACAGTTGGGTTAAATTGTCTAGGGTTTGACAGCAACATTTCGGTTGCGTCACTAGCTCCAAATGTCGTTCTACTTCATATATCTAGTATATTCTTTTTCCATTTTACCTGGCAGCTTATATTACCTAACTGATTTGTTTAGTAATGGTGTCCAATTATATGCGTTAAGAAAGGGATACCGGTATTAAGTCCTCGTGATACAAGTAACATTTTATGTAAAATCTATATTATTATTTCCATTACTTTCTGACACATATGCAAAGTTAACATCTACCATCATGGATGATATTTGTTTTAAGATTCCAGTTTTCCGTACCACGGGATATATAACACTATTTGTTATAAGTTACATTCATTTTAATATTAATCTAATGCAGCTGCCGAATCCTTATATGGGTTTTCTGTTTGTCTGTGGTTAAGATATTGTGAATCATGTAGTTGAAGATAAGCATGCATTATAACTTTAATTCCTGGTGAACTCGTCCAAAATAAACTATTTTTGCAATGTTCAAAGATTACCGGTTTACTTGCTGAACTATCGTTTTCGTAGATGAGTCTACTGAAGTGTATCATGCGATAATTATTATGTGTATACTACCAACAAAACGTTCATTAGTCTCTGTAGCGCAGTTGTTTGAGACATAGTGTTAGTGCTGGGGAATGAGGGTTCAAGCCTGCCGATATATTTTTCCTTTTTATTATTTTAACTATTATTTGTGTGTATGGTGTTTTTCAACACAAGTAAAGTTATATATGTCGATGTTTTGTGATGGAGGCAGACCACTCACTTTTTCTGGTAGAACCAGTACTGTACACCTTCCGCCATCATTAGAATTGGCACTTCATAACTTACAAGTCAAGCTCCCAGTGGGATTCGGACCCGCGTGAGAGATGAAGGTTTACAACGCAACGTCGTTAACCATTCGGACACGGAAACTCTGCATTTGTTTTCATTATAAAATTATGGTCTTCATTATTGCAAATGGTAAGGTAGCAATGAAGAGTTCCTTTACATTTTTCACTTTGATAACGCAATCTTATAATTACACATGGTAGCAGTGAACAGTTTATAAGTGTTGTAATGCACACGCTAACGCACACGTATCCCTTACATGTGAACAATTGTATTTCTGTGCTGATGTGTACTTCTAGCACATCTTGTTACAATGGTGAATTGAAATCAATATGTAAGGCATGTCAAGGTATCTGAACAGATAGAAGCGAGGTCGCCCACATTGATTCAAAATGTTTGGTAGGAAGAACTGATGGTAAACATCAGGAAAAATATGTCTGGTAAGGAAAAAAGGTCCTGACGTGTTTATGTCTCCGTGACAAAAAATGTTTTCAATATTGTTTTAACATCCGTGACTTGATCTATTATAAATTTTAAATTGTTGTCTCTCGGCAGCTATTTTACGCTTGCCTAAAACCTTGCTTGTTTCATATTTTGTATGATTTTTTGTCAAAGCCACGATAGGCAATATTTCCCGCGGTGTCTGTTTAAACAGGCGATTATATTCCTTTTTAATTTGCAACAAGTTTTTATAGATATCTCACACAGACAGAACTTGATGAAAGCTGTAGACCAGTACTGAAAGACACACCTTTAGTTAGCTAACAGTCTTCACGGAAACTCTTAACTAGCGGCTAAAGAGTGCTCTTTAAGGCGTTAATCATTGAAAACACTTTAAACATCTCTAAATTATTGCTCTTCGAGCTACCTCGATACGAATGTATCTCTTGTGGATGGATCTATGAAGTTATAACGTTTTACACGTCGACAGTTTAAATTAGATTATCATTGTTTACATAGTTTATGAAATTTGCTTTACCTTTAAAATGTGTGTTTCTATTCTAAGTCGCTTTCATTTATATTTATTTCAGGCAATAGTATATGAATTCAACACAAGAGATATTCAAAATAACACAAACAGAAGCTGTAAAAATGCTTAAGGCACGACGTCAGTAGCTGTATCAGCTGCACAGGCAACACCAACAAAAGTAGCCCTATAAACTGCATCATCAGTAGCTGTATAAGATCCATCAGCCACAAAAATAACAGCAGCTGTATAAGCTGTATCAACGACAACAACAGTAGCAGTATAAGCTGCATCAGCAACAACAATAACAGTAGCTATATACGCTCCATCAACCAAATCAGCAACAGTAGCTGTATAATCTGCATCAGCAGCAACAACACCAAAAACAATAGCTGTATAGTTGAAATCAACGGCAACAACAACAGCAGCAGTATAAGCTGCATCAGCCACAACAATAACAGAAGCTGTATACGCTCCATCAGCCACAAAAACAACAGTAGCTTTACATTTTGCATCAATAGCAACAAAAAACAGTAACAGTATAAGAACAATAGTAGCGGCATGACCCACATCAACGGCACCAATAGCTGTATAAGCTGCATCACCAACAACAACATCAGCAGTAGCTGTATAAGCTGCATCAGCCACAATAATAACAACAACAGTAGCTGCATAAGCTCCATCAGCCACGAAAAAGCAACAGTAGCTGTATACACTGCATCAGCAACAACAACAACACCAGTGTCTGTATACGCTGTATCAGCAACAACAACAACACCACTGGCTGAATACGTTGCATCAGCAACAACAACAACAGTAGCTGTATACACTGCATCAGCAACAACAACAACACCAGTGTCTGTATACGCTGTATCAGCAACAACAACACCAGTAGCTGAATACGTTGCATCAGCAACAACAACACCAGTAGCTGTATACGCTGCGTCACACACAACAACACCAGTAGCTGAATACGTTGCATCAGCAACAACAACACCAGTAGCTGTATAAGCTGCGTCACACACAACAACAGCAACTGTAGCTGTATACACTGCATCAGCAACAACAACACCACCAGTGTCTGTATACGTTGTATCAGCAACAACAACACCAGTAGCTGAATACGTTGCATCAGCAGCAACAACACAAGTAGCTGTATACGTTGCATCAGCAAAACAGCAACTGGCTGTATATGCTGCATTAGCAACAACAATGACAACAATAGTTGTATACGCTGTATCAGCAACAACATCACCAGTAGCTGTCTTAGCTGCACAAGCAACAACAACACCAGTAGTTATATAACAACAACTTGTAAATTTGTATTAATAATAAATAGTTTCATTATTTTCTTAGTTGACACTTTTCTTGATCCTTCTTAGCTTTCTAATATATTGTCATACAGCTTTAATGACTAGTAGCAGTCACATTTCAAGGCAATGCGTGCCTTGAATTAATAATTGTTTAGATAAATTTGCTAATTGTTAGATATATTTCAGATTTGCATTGACGTAAACAATGCTCATGTCTGTATAAAGATGCCAGACGGTGTCGTTAATAAAGGTAGCCTTTTGGCATCTGTTTATTGTCGTCTGCAACAAAACACATTTTGGAACATGAGTTGCACTAATAAGGTATGTAATTATTTTTTTAAAGTGCCGACCCCACGCCACCCCACAAAATCTCCGATCGTGGAAGCATTGATAGGTACATCAGTCATAGAGGCGCACGTGTTGTCTCGATTTACCGGCTTTCGCCATTTGTACTGGTATCTCATTATTTATTTCTGAATAGACACATACTGCGTCTTGTAGTATTGCTTGCCCTCGAATCGGTTCTAGTTGAAACAGTCAGGGGCGTAGCTTGTCTGAATATGAAGTGTAGGCCGAGTTCTAGGGGGATCAGGGGGCATGCTCCCCCTTATTTTTTTGTTTGAGCTAGACTGTCTGAGGTGCGTTTTGGCGTATTTCGTACCGGTGAATATGTCTATAAGAGCATCAATATCCTTACTTTTTACCGTAAATTATATATCTTATAACTAAAATGAAGCTGTCTCCCCTATCCCCTACGCCTCCGATTTTTATTGCTTTCTTGGCATTTTTATTTTTCGATTTCTCAGAAAAAAAATGTCGGCCGCGGCATACACGGCCTATAGGAAGCTACGCCCCTGACAGTATATGTATATGTATATAAAAGCTATCAAACTTCACATTTGTATTTGTTTAATCTTGAAACTTAATATTTATATAGTTATTTGTCTGTTCAAGTATAGAGTCACTGTGTCAATCCTACAATGCACAAGCCACTTACATGCTATCATACAATAGCTTCAAGTGGGATTCGATCCCGCTGTGGTGTCAGGCGAGAAGGTTTCAATCGATGCGTCTTTACTCTCTCGACCACGGGTGTGAATTATATAAGAGGTAAGGAATATGATTACTAAGTAATTAATGTATGTCACATTAATGTGTCACATGACTGTGTCACATGACTGTATAACGCCAATTACGAGCATTCACATTCACCAGTCATGCTCCACTTGTTTCCAACGTTTCACTAAAATGAACCAATATAGAACATGAATGAATGGATGACTAATTGAATGACTGAATGGTGTTTAACACGTCCACACATAAATATGTCAAATAGGCAAAAATGGTCAAAAATTAGCAAAAATAAAATAGTAAGGTATTAAATATTAATGTTAAAATATATATGTATGAAACTATTAACAAATACGGATGATAAAAATATCAACTATACACATGAACATGATGAAAATTAAAAAATAGAGCATTTTAAAGTTTGACTTTTTAACTTTTGACATTGTTGACTTCATACACACATCTCGTAGTGCAAAAATATATTTTCAATATTTACATCTTTAATGGTAAACACGATAGTTACTACATTGTCAAGAAACCGATTACCCAGAATCGGGGCGTTTGTGTCAAGATTGTGTCCCAAGGACACATTTTCAAGTTTATTCTTTAATCACACTTTATAGCAGATTTAAATCGATACTTGACACATGTTGTATCAATAAGAATTAAAACAAAAGTTTGTCTTGAAATAGTTAACATGTAATTCAATGCACAAATGTTTTTAACCAAACAGGTCGCCCTTTTACGATTCATCACTGGCCACATCTATGCTTGCTGAAATGTTATGGCTCATGGTTATGGAAGGTTACAGAAAACAACGTCTCTCTGGGCTAAACAAGGTAAATACATTAATTTTATACTAAGTGTCATACTAATTGAGGAATCCTCTGCAAAATTGGTATGGCACAATTCGTGTATCTATAATAATTAATAAACAATCCTGGTTCGGACGCAAATGTGAAATGCTCGAGTAATATACAACAATGCAAAGCAACGATTTAACGTCAACAAAACGGACGAACTTCGTAATACTGAAAGAATCTAGTAAACATTTTAAATTAATAATGAACATGGAAAAACGGACATTTTCAAGCTAAAGCCATAAAGAATACTGGATGTGTTTTAAATAGCTTGAAAAACAAGAAGAACAAAAATGCACCTACATTTCAAGAATTTGAATAGCGGGTCGGCAGTCCCAAGGACTTCACGTGTGTTCCAGGACATCGGATACACGGACGTTCTACCGCTACCGACTCCAAATAAGTTAGACCTATTTATTAGTATCACCTTGATGTTTATTATATAATTTTATTGTACAAGTCTTAATATTAGTTTCAATACCCTTACTTTATGATCATCTAGGCGTTCCGCACTTTCTACACGCCAACTTCTATAACAGCGTCCCGCACTTAAAATACGCCGGCACCTATAAGA
Organism: Cyrtodaria siliqua; assembly: GCA_037043455.1. Taxonomy (NCBI): domain Eukaryota; kingdom Metazoa; phylum Mollusca; class Bivalvia; order Adapedonta; family Hiatellidae; genus Cyrtodaria; species Cyrtodaria siliqua. The sequence goes on along the minus strand of JAWPHD010005419.1, from coordinate 75,235 downwards.
CAACGTCCCGCACTTTCAACACTTAGCCACCAAAGACGTCGTCCCTCACATTCAACAGGTCCACACATATAACAACGTCCCGCACTTTCCAGGGTGCAAACATGCAACCAATAGAGACTACCGCAAACGTGAGTGTGCGTCTCATCTGTTTGTAATAGTATGTCATACAAAACATGACAATGTGGGTATATTAGAGTGTATATGCTAACTATACAACTCGTTAGATCACGAACAGCTATCGAACTACCTTAATTTCACACAGCAATCTTAAATTAAAAAAACTAGCGCCTAGGCTATTAATCCAGCATTACTTTAAATGTAAACGTGCAAGCATATAATGCACTACTTGTTATTAATAAAGATTTACAAACACGCTGTAGTTAGCATATCGGCATGACTGGACAGTGCTAAATACAGACGTTGGATGCATACACGCTGTAGTTACCATATCGGCATGACTGACAGTGATACATGCAGACATAGACACCAGTGTTGGATACATACACGCTGTACTTAGCATATCAGCATGACTGACAGTGATACATGCAGACATAGACACCAGTGTTGGATACAGACACGCTGTACTTAGCATATCGGAATGACTGACAGTGATACATGCAGTCATAGACAACCGTGTCGCATGCATACATGCTGTACTTAGCATATCGGCATTGAAGAAACACTGCAATTAAGTATGATGTCAAATTAAAACTATATGATATATTTGAATATGTATACATGCAACGTCCAGTTTAATATTTTCACACATTTATTTAGTCCGTGTTATGCTTGAATGATATTCATATCCGCACCCAGTCCTTATAAACGTTCAGGGCATTTTAGGCTATATATGCAGTCGATTTTTAGTGGTGGTCTGAATCGACACGTTCTCACTTAACAAGTCGAGCTCCCAGTGGGATTCGAACCCGCGGTGGTGAAAGGCGATAAGATTTGAAACGCAGCGTTTTTACCATCACGGCCACGAAGACGTTAAAGATGTATAGACAATCGATGCATAGAACGATTTGTAGTCGAGGGGACGTTTTACAGCCACTACACAGCACCAAACAAACGCTAGCGTGAATGTCAATAAATACTGAAAAGGGGATATAATGGAAACTACACACATAAACGTTGCAACCCCTCTCACGCCCCTACTTTAAAGCAACAAAGATTTGGCATCACCGGTAAGTAATAACACTACTGATTTGTGCTCTTTGCAGTTTAAAGTCGTTAAAGAACACATGTGTTGTTGTTGATCATTCTGACTTACATGAGAGATTTAACTACAATGCTGTTAAAGGTCCGAGAAGTTGTTCTTACTGTCGTCAAGCATATGAGCACGAGAAAGAAAGATAAATTCAATTCTGAGTACTTCTCTGTATAACTGCTTTTGAAATTAAATAGTTTCCAAGTTTGGTTAAAGTCTTCATATAAGTATTGAATATGTACAAAGTGTCGTTGAAACTTCAAAGAGCCATCCATCATCCATTTTCTATTTTCCGATTATCTTTGCATTTAAAACGCGTACACCAACTAGTATACATGCATATATAAATTAATGGTAAAATATAGTGATCATGAAAATAGTAATCACTAACTGAACACTTGAAGACAGCTCTTTAGGTCTGCTTTAAGCTAGCCTGGTGAAGATACGCGCTATCGGATAGTTATAAGGTCCGCGTTACGTGCGCTTCAAGACACCTGCTATATAGACTATTAAGAAGAAATTCTTATATAACATGTCTATTTCTAGACTTGTCTTTAAGAACGAGTTGCAAATATAAAAGTAATAACGTCGATGCTTAAATGGACCCCACTACCCTCATTTCCCATGTACAAGAATATCACTGGTCCGCATAATTAGTTATTTTTTTTATAAAGCTGCTGTACTAAACAACTGTACTTTTTCGCCGATTTTGAATTTAGAGAGATCAACTGGGGCTCCTCTGCTAAAAAATGAAGTATATTGTTTCCCTTTGTCCCCAAAATGTCACGATGAGTATTGTAAATGCGATTTTCCTTATATTGCAATAGCAAATTTGAACCTCAGAGTATGGTATGTATTATTACCATGTCATATATTTATCTAACATCAAGGTCTGATATACATTTAAGGACAGTTGGGTTAAATTGTCTAGGGTTTGACAGCAACATTTCGGTTGCGTCACTAGCTCCAAATATCGTTCTACGTCATATATCTAGTATATTCTTTTTCCATTTTACCTGGCAGCTTATATTACCTAACTGATTTGTTTAGTAATGGTGTCCAATTATATGCGTTAAGAAAGGGATACCGGTATTAAGTCCTCGTGATACAAGTAACATTTTATGTAAAATCTATATTATTATTTCCATTACTTTCTGACACATATGCAAAGTTAACATCTAGCATCATGGATGATATTTGTTTTAAGATTCCAGTTTTCCGTACCACGGGATATATAACACTATTTGTTATAAGTTACATTCATTTTAATATTAATCTAATGCAGCTGCCGAATCCTTATATGGGTTTTCTGTTTGTCTGTGGTTAAGATATTGTGAATCATGTAGTTGAAGATAAGCATGCATTATAACTTTAATTCCTGGTGAACTCGTCCAAAATAAACTATTTTTGCAATGTTCAAAGATTACCGGTTTACTTGCTGAACTATCGTTTTCGTAGATGAGTCTACTGAAGTGTATCATGCGATAATTATTATGTGTATATTACCAACAAAACGTTCATTAGTCTCTGTAGCGCAGTTGTTTGAGACATAGTGTTAGTGCTGGGGAATGAGGGTTCAAGCCTGCCGATATATTTTTCCTTTTTATTATTTTAACTATTATTTGTGTGTATGGTGTTTTTCAACACAAGTAAAGTTATATATGTCGATGTTTTGTGATGGAGGCAGACCACTCACTTTTTCTGGTAGAACCAGTACTGTACACCTTCCGCCATCATTAGAATTGGCACTTCATAACTTACAAGTCAAGCTCCCAGTGGGATTCGGACCCGCGTGAGAGATGAAGGTTTACAACGCAACGTCGTTAACCATTCGGACACGGAAACTCTGCATTTGTTTTCATTATAAAATTATGGTCTTCATTATTGCAAATGGTAAGGTAGCAATGAAGAGTTCCTTTACATTTTTCACTTTGATAACGCAATCTTATAATTACACATGGTAGCAGTGAACAGTTTATAAGTGTTGTAATGCACACGCTAACGCACACGTATCCCTTACATGTGAACAATTGTATTTCTGTGCTGATGTGTACTTCTAGCACATCTTGTTACAATGGTGAATTGAAATCAATATGTAAGGCATGTCAAGGTATCTGAACAGATAGAAGCGAGGTCGCCCACATTGATTCAAAATGTTTGGTAGGAAGAACTGATGGTAAACATCAGGAAAAATATGTCTGGTAAGGAAAAAAGGTCCTGACGTGTTTATGTCTCCGTGACAAAAAATGTTTTCAATATTGTTTTAACATCCGTGACTTGATCTATTATAAATTTTAAATTGTTGTCTCTCGGCAGCTATTTTACGCTTGCCTAAAAACTTGCTTGTTTCATATTTTGTATGATTTTTTGTCAAAGCCACGATAGGCAATATTTCCCGCGGTGTCTGTTTAAACAGGCGATTATATTCCTTTTTAATTTGCAACACAGTTTTTATAGACATCTCACACAGACAGAACTTGATGAAAGCTGTAGACCAGTACTGAAAGACACACCTTTAGTTATCTAACAGTCTTCACGGAAACTCTTAACTAGCGGCTAAAGAGTGCTCTTTAAGGCGTTAATCATTGAAAACACTTTAAACATCTCTAAATTATTGCTCTTCGAGCTACCTCGATACGAATGTATCTCTTGTGGATGGATCTATGAAGTTATAACGTTTTACACGTCGACAGTTTAAATTAGATTATCATTGTTTACATAGTTTATGAAATTTGCTTTACCTTTAAAATGTGTGTTTCTATTCTAAGTCGCTTTCATTTATATTTATTTCAGGCAATAGTATATGAATTCAACACAAGAGATATTCAAAATAACACAAACAGAAGCTGTAAAAATGCTTAAGGCACGACGTCAGTAGCTGTATCAGCTGCACAGGCAACACCAACAAAAGTAGCCCTATAAACTGCATCATCAGTAGCTGTATAAGATCCATCAGCCACAAAAATAACAGCAGCTGTATAAGCTGTATCAACGACAACAACAACAACAGTAGCAGTATAAGCTGCATCAGCAACAACAATAACAGTAGCTATATACGCTCCATCAACCAAAAACAGCAACAGTAGCTGTATAATCTGCATAAGCAGCAACAACACCAAAAACAATAGCTGTATAGTTGAAATCAACGGCAACGACAACAGCAGCAGTACAATCTGCATCAGCCACAACAATAACAGAAGCTGTATACGCTCCATCAGCCACAAAAACAACAGTAGCTTTACATTTTGCATCAATAGCAACAAAAAACAGTAACAGTATAAGAACAATAGTAGCGGCATGACCCACATCAACGGCACCAATAGCTGTATAAGCTGCATCACCAACAACAACATCAGCAGTAGCTGCATAAGCTCCATCAGCCACGAAAAAGCAACAGTAGCTGTATAAGCTTCATCAGCCACAAAAGCAATAGTTTCTGTATAAGCTTCATCAGCTTCAAACAATAAATAGTAGCTGTATAAGCTGCGTCACACACAACAACAACAACAGTAGCTGTATACACTGCATCAGCAGCAACAACAACACCAGTGTCTGTATACGCTGTATCAGCAACAACAACACCAGTAGCTGAATACGTTTCAGCAGCAGCAACAACACAAGTAGCTGTATACGTTGCATCAGCAAAACAGCAACTGTAGCTGTATATGCTGCATTAGCAACAACAATGACAACACTAGTTGTATACGCTGTATCAGCAACAACATCACCAGTAGCTGTCTTAGCTGCACAAGCAACAACAACACCAGTAGTTTCATAACAACAACTTGTAAATTTGTATTAATAATAAATAGTTTCATTATTTTCTTAGTTGACACTTTTCTTGATCCTTCTTATCTTTCTAATATATTGTCATACTGCTTTAATAACTAGTAGCAGTCACATTTGAAGGCAATGCGTGCCTTGAATTAATAATTGTTTAAATAAATTTGCTAATTGTTAGATATATTTCAGATTTCCATTGACGTAACAAATGCTCATGTCTGTATAAAGATGCCAGACGGTGTCGTTAATAAAGGTAGCCTTTTGGCGTCTGTTTATTGTCGTCTGCAACAAAAAACATTTTGGAACATGAGTTACACTAATAAGGTATGTAAAAAAAAAAAAAAAGTGCCGACCCCACGCCACCCCACAAAATCTCCGATCGTAGAAATATTGATAGGTTTATCAGTCATAGAGGCGCACGTGCTGTCTCGATTTTCCGGCTTTCGCCTGTGCGAGCATTTATTTCTGAATAGACACATACTGCGCTTGTAGTATTGCTTGCCCTAGAATCGGCTGTAGTTGAAACAGTTAAAATGTATATGAAGGCTTCACATTTGTATTTGTTTAAACTTGAAACTAAATATTTATATAGTTATTTGTCTGTTCAATTATAGAGTCACTGTGTCAATCCTACAATGTACGTGCCACTTACATGCTATCATACAATAGCTTCCAGTGGGATACGAACCCGCTGTGGTGTCAGGCGAGAAGGTTTCAATCGATGCGTCTTTACCCACACAGGTGTGCATTATGTAAGAGGTAAGGAACATGATTACTAAGTAATTAATGAATGTCACATTAATGTGTCACATGACTGTGTCACATGACTGTATAACGCCAATTACGGGCATTAACATTCACCAGTCATGCTCCACTTGTTTCCAACGTTTCACCAAATTGAACCAATATAGAACATGAATGAATGAATGAATAATTGAATGACTGAATGGTGTCTAACACGTCCACACATAAATATGTCAAACAGTCATAAATGATGAAAACAATTATCAAAAATAAAATAGTAAGGTATTAAACATTAATGTTAAAATATATATGTGAAACTATTAATAAATACGGATGATAGTGTAAAATCTATGCACATGAACATGATGAAAATTAAAAAATAGAGCATTTTAGAGTTTGACTTTTTAACTTTTGAAATTGTTGACCATACACACATCTCGTAGTGCAAGAACATATTTTCAATATTTACATCTTTAATGGTAAACACAATAGTGGCCACATCTATGCTTGCTGAAATGTTATGGCTCATGGTTGTGGAAGATTACAGAAAACAACGTCTCTCTGGGCTAAACAAGGTAAATACATTAATTTTATACTACGTGTCATACTAATTGAGTATTCCTCGGCAAAACTGGTATGACACAATTCGTGTATCTATAATAATAAAGAATCCTGGTTCGGACGCAAATGTGATATGCTCGAGTAATATACAACAATGCAAAGAACGATTTAAATGAACAAAAACGGACGAACTTAATAACGTAATACTTTGAAAGGATCTAGTAAACATTTTAAATTAATAATAAACATGGAAAAACGGACATCTATATTCGAAACTGAAAGGAAACTTCGAAATTGTCAAGCTAAAACCATAAAGAATACTGGATGTTTTTTAAATAGCTTGAAAAACAAGAAGAACAAAAATGCACCTACATCATGTACATTTCAAGAATTTGTCAAACACCTTAAACAATAAAACTGGTAACCCCGAAAACGAACAAGATCACATTCCAAATTTAAATATAAACGATGAAAACGAAATTCTAAACTCGTACATATGAAGAAATTTTAGAAAGCATCTGGACAACCCTTTTGTGTTTGTGATGTCTTTTGCATTTAATATTACTTTTGCCTTCTTGTTTGTCTGTTTGCGTGTTTGTTTCTGTGTTTAGTGGTGGACTGTCCTCCTTGAATGCCACTTTCCCTGTCCGATCTTTTTATATTTCTTTACAAATATAAAAGCCCTGTAAGGGATAGCGTTTTAAATAAATACAATAAAAAGCACAAGCGGACGAATATGTTACCAGAATACTGTAGAAATAAACTAGAACAATTAATAAAGATTACTACCCCGGCAATAGTGTCCAGTGAGAAACAAACCTTCAACTAGAATGTATTCAAATCAGAACCTCTTTACTGAAGTTACTGTGTAACCGGTCTTAAGTTATATATTTTCAAAACAACAAAGGCAATATCTTGATGAGGCGGTTGATAATTGTCAGCATTTTCAAACTCTACCGAGATGTTGCTGATATTAGCCTTCAACCCATCAAACTTGGTAAAGATCCCATTTATTAGAAAGTTATACAGGAAGCAATTAGCAATTACTCATTAAGGCACTCTATGTTTGCCATTGCTGATCCTTTCTGAGTTATTTTGTATATAAAAATACATGCAAAATGTGTTAAAAATTTAAACCAATTAACCAGTTAATAGTTGTTACACAAGCTAAAATTTGCTTTTCTTCAATAATTAAGGGCAATAACTCGAACTTGTCAAACTTCTGTTTAAAACATCAATGGTACGTCACTCGTTAATGTTTCTCTCGTCAGTATGTTTTGACAAATGTAACGATTTCTCACTAGTAAGGTTTCTGTCCAGTATGAATTAAGGTATTCACATTTGTACTGGTATCTCGTCTGTATGTATACACAAGTTTAATGATTTCTCATCAATGTTTATGCACAAGTGTAACGAACTGTTTTTTTAGCAGTATGTACGTATATGTGTAACGGTTTATCTCCAGAATGTATGCACAAGTGTAACTAAGGATTTTTTCTGGTATACATGCACAAGTGTAACGAAAGAACAAGTGTAACGAACGGTTTCTCCCCGGCATTTATACACGCGTGTAGCAACTGATTCTCTCTGGTATTTGTATGCACAAGCTTAACGAATGGTATCTCATCAGTATGTACGCATTTGTGTTACAATCGCTTTCTTTCCAGTATGTATTCACAGTGAAACGAATTCTCGTCAGTATGTAAACACACGTGTAAAGAATTCTCGTCAGTATGTATTTAGTGTAACGGTTTCTCATCAGTTTGTTTGCATAGGTGTAACGAATGCTTTCTCTCCAGTATGCATTCACAGTGTAACGAGATCTCGTCAGTATGAATGCACCAGTGTAATAATTTACCGTCAGTATATATGTACACATGGTACGAACAGGTTATCTCTGGTAGGCATGCACAACTGTAACGAACAGCTTGTCACAAGTATGCATGCACACGTGTTTAACGATTTCTCCTCAGTGTGTATGCACAAGTGTAATAAACGATTTCTTACCAGTAGATATGCATTTGTGTAACGGTTACACTCCGGTATGTATGCAGAAGTGTAACGAACGGTTTCTTTGCTGTATGTATGCACAAGTGTACTGAACGGTTTCTTTACAGTTCTTTACAGTTTTTGTTTGAACATGTGTAACAAACGGTTCTCACCAGTATGAAGTTGCAAGTGTAACGAACGACTTCCCATCAGTATGTATGCACATGTGTAACTAACGTCTTTTTCTGCAGTATGTTTGAACAGTGAAACGATTTCTTGTCCAATGTATGTATGCACAAGTGTAACAAACGGTTTCCCTCTAGTATGTATGCACAATGTAACATACGGTTTTTCATCAGTATGCATTAACAAGTATAACAAACAGTTTCTCTCCGGTATGTATGGATACTTGTAAAGTGTTTGCTCTGGTGTTTATGCGTAAGTGTATTGAACTGTTTCTCTCCAGTATGTATGCACAAGTCCAACGAATGATTTTTCTCCAGTATATGTACACAACTGAATACACAACTGAATACACACTGGAGAGAAACCGTTACACCTATTATAACATACAGGACGGAAACCGTTACGCTTTTAGATACAAGTCGTCACACAAGTAAATACATACTGGAGAGAAGAGTTACTAATCTGATCTAGCTGATTTTCGAACTTGTCCGAACTTTCATTGACACGAATATGAATATCATGTACAAGATCACTAGTCAATTCAAGACATGGCAATCAGTTTCCAGTTCCCATTTTGGGATGGGCGGGGTGACAACGTAAAACAAACATGCTTAATTTTATTTACACATTATTATGACCGAAACACTAATCACTTAAAATTGAATACGAACGATTTATAACAAACTGACAACAAAAGAGAAAATGTAATATGTACACGCAAGTATATACATTATACATCTGTACATACTAGTATACACCTCATACAACTTTACAGGCTAGTAAATACATTATGCATCTGTTCACACTAGTATATACATTGTACATCTGTTCACACTAGTGTATACACTATCCATATGGTCACACTATTCTATACATTATACATCTGTCCACACTAGCATATACATTATACATCTGTCCACACTAGTATATACAGTATACATCTGTCCACACCAGTATATACATTATACATCTGTCCACACTAGTATATACATTATACATCTGTCCACACCAGTATATACATTATACATCTGTCCACACTAGTATATACATTATATATCTGTCCACAATAGTATATACGTTATACATATATCCACACTAGTATATACAGTATACATCTGTTCACACCAGTATATACATTATACATCTGTCCACACTAGTATATACATTAAACAACTGTCCACAATAGTATATACATTATACAACTGTCCACAATAGTATATACATAATACATCTGACCAGACTAGTATATACGTTATACATCTGTCCACACTAGTATATACATTATACATCTATATACATTATACATCTGTATACACTAGTATATACATTATACATCTGTCCACACCAGTATATACATTATACATCTGTCCACACTAGTATATACATTATACAACTGTCCACAATAGTATATACATTATACATCTATATACATTATACATCTGTATACACTAGTATATACATTATACATCTGTCCACACCAGTATATACATTATACATCTGTCCACACCAGTATATACATTATACATCTGTCCACACTAGTATATACATTATACAACTGTCCACAATAGTATATACATTATACATCTGTCCACACCAGTATATACATTATACATCTGTCTACACCAGTATATACATTATACATCTGTCCACACTAGTATTTACATTATACAACTGTCCACAATAGTATATACATTATACATATATTCACACTAGTATATACATTATACATCTATATACATTATACATATGTATACACTAGTATATACATTATACATCTGTCCATACGAGTATATATATTATACATCTGTCCACACTAGTATAATATACAGTATACATCTGTCCACAGAAGTGCATATATTATACATCTATCCACACTAGTATAACAGTATACATATGTCCACACTAGTATATACATTATACATCTGTCCGCACAAATATTATACATTATACATCTGTTCACATTAGTGTATATATCATACATTTGTCCACACTAGTATATACATTATACATCTGTCCGCATAAATATATACATTATACATCTGTTCACATTAGTGTATATATCATACATTTGTCCACACTAGTATATGCATTATACATCTGTCCACACTAGTATATACATTATACACCTGTCCGCACGAATATATACATAATACATCTGGCCACACTAGTATAACAATATACATCTGTCCACACTGCTATATACGTTATACATATGTCCACACTAGCATATATATTATACATCTGTCCACACTAGTGTATATATTATACATCTGTCCAGACTAGTACATACATAATACATTTGTCCACACTACTATATACATTGATAGAGTATATACATTATCCAACTATATTTGCACTGAGATACCGTCATAATAGTGTGGAAAAGATGCTGTATAATTTACACTTAAACGGCTTCTCTCCAGTATGTATAACACAGTGTATGTAATTCATGCATTGGAAATGAGAAGCTTATATAAGATCTTTTATTTGTATACATCAACTATTGGTGTATAGTTCTGGTAAAACTGTAATTATGTTTTCAATCATTTCATAAGCTGAGCTTTAACATCTACTCACGAAAGGGATACACATTTGTCAGTGGAAGACCTGTCACATTTAATGAGTGAAAACCCGCATTTCTGAAGTCGGGTATTTGTACAAACATATGTCTGTATAACATGTATAACATGCCGAAGATTTATCTCACCATAATAGCATAATTGTCCAATTTGATTATAATAACTATTTATATCGTCAATACCATGTCAAACTATGTACAGCTCACATCATGTCTTATTTTTTATCACTAGAACGTATAGTCATATGTTTATTGCGAGTCCCTCTATGCGTGAAGGTCTTCCAGTGTTTTTTAGGCTATTTTTATAGCCGATATTGGGTCATATTCCCAATGCCAAAACATATCCTTTTTCCCAATTCTGAGACAAAAATTCTGAACTGAAAGAAGGAAAAGGAAAACACAGAAAAGTATAAAAAGATTGACAAGTATTGAGAATGAAATGCTTTTAAATGCAGCTGTTGATCATGTTTTACTGTAAACATTATGAAAGATACAATTATGAAATGTTTTATTGTTTTGTTTCCCAATTCTATGAAAACTCGCGCTGTAATTCCCAAATCTAACGGTATGGGCTATGTTCCCAAAATATAGCAAAATACACCGTCTTCTCACCAAATCGTATATGTATATGTATTTACAGAGTCGGTCTATGTGTAAAGGTTTCGTCACATAGAGTACACTTCAACGGCCTTTCGCGAGTATGTACACAAATATGTTTCTTTAGAGTCCCAGCAAATGTTTCGTCACATTGTGTACACTTCAACGGCCTATCGCCAGTATGTTCACACACATGTTTCTTGAGAGTCCCAGTAGATGTCTCGTCATAATATGTACACTCGAATGGTTCCGTGTATGCATAAGTACGTGTTTATTGCGGGTTCCATCTTCTCTGTATGAACTGCATAAGAGTTTTTCGCCAGTGTGTATTAGCATGTGATTTACAAGTCTGTTTGACTTGGTAAATCCTTAACTACACTTATGTGTATCTCGGCTGTATGAACGGCTGAACGCGCATGTGTTTGTTAAGATTACGATAAAACCTTTATTACACATGTTACACGTATATGGTGTCTCGGTCGTATGTATGGGAATGTTTTTTAAAGATTGCTTGACTCGATAAAGTCCCAAACCCGCCATCAACAGACATGTTTTTCCAACATGTGTACACCGTTTCTAAACCTACTGACGACGACATATACATATATCACTTACCTAGTTTGAGAATACAAACTCTATAGACACAATATGAACGGCTTTAACCAGCCAAACCAAATAACGGGAGCGTCGAATTAAGAGTTACCAACTCATAATCCATTTGACGTATATTCAATCACGTGTATTTTTACTTTTAATCGACACATATATATTATTATCTGACCTGAACACATGTATATAGTTTTGATAAACGTTTGTGTAATGTTATTTTGCCGTTATTTGGCGGGTTTGTTTTTTCAACTACACTAATATGTTATCTCGACTGTATGAAACGCGTGTGTTTGTTAAGATTACTCCAGTGGATTAATACTTTTCTGCACACGCTACAATTATATGGTTTCTCGTCTGTATGTATGCGTGTATGTACTTTAAGATTGCCTGAATCGATAAATCCGTTACTGCACAAGCTACATGTATATGGTGTCTCACACGTTTGTATGTGCACGTGTTCGTTAAAACTGCCCGGTTCGGTCAATACTTCACTGCAAATGTTACATGTATATGGTGTCTCACACGTTTGTATGTGCACATTTTTCGTTAAAACCGCCCGACTCGGTCAATACTTTACTGCACATGATACATGTATATGGTGTCTCACACGTTTGTATGTGCACGTGTTCGTTAAAACTGCCCGGTTCGGTCAATACTTCACTGCACATGTTACATGTATATGGTGTCTCACACGTTTGTATGAGCACGTGTTCGTTAAAACTGCCCGACCCGGTCAATACTTTACTGCACATGCTACATGTATATGGTGTCTCACACGTTTGTATGTGCACGTGTTCGTTAAAACTGCCCGACTCGGTAAATACTTCACTGCACATGCTACATGTATATGGTGTCTCACATGTTTGTATGTGCACGTGTTCGTTAAAACTTCCCGACTCGGTCAATACTTTACTGCACATGCTACATGTATATGGTGTCTCACACGTTTGTATGTGCACGTATTCGTTAAAACTGTCCGGCTTGGTCAATACTTTACTGCACAGGTACACTTATACAGTGTCTCCTCTTTATGTATGCGTGTTTTGTAAAAGTGCCTGAAAGGAAAAATCCTTGGCACGACACACCACCCCTAAATGATTTATCGTTTGTATGAGTCTACTGGATAAATTCTTTACTGCACACGCAACATGTAGATGGTGTCTTGCCTGTATGAATATACATGTGTGTTTTAAATCTGCTTGTCTATATAAATCATTTACTGCACATGATGCACTTAAAAGATGTCTCGCCTGTATCTATGTATGTATGACGGGTTCTTTTTGTTGTTTTTTCGTGGTGGAGGCAGACCACCCACTTATGTCTGCAACAACTATTGCATACCTCCTGTCATCGATGCGGTCTCACTTACAATCGAGCTCCCAGGGGAATTTGAACAAGCAGCGGTGAGAGAGCAGGATTCAAACCCAATGGCTTTACCCTCTTGACCACGGATTCGCAGGTAATATCATTGAACTGAATTAATCCTTTATTGCATATGGTGTCTCGCTTGTATGTATGCTCATGGCTTTTTTTTAAAGATTGATTTTAACTTTGAAATTCTTTCAATGCACACTGCTCTTAATTTGTATCTGCTTTGTATGTGTATTTTAATATTGCCTGACTGGGTAACTCGGTTACCGCATACGCTACACTTATATGGCGTCTCACCTGTATGTATGTGCATGTTTTTTTTTTAAGATTTCCTGACTTCTTGCAAGATTTCTTTACTGTCATTACTACACGCATAAGGTGTCTAACCTGTGTGTATACGTATGTGTCTTTTAAGACTGCTTAACTCACGAAATCGTTTACTGCCAAGGATACATTTATATGGTGTATGCGCATATATATTTTAAGCTGACCTGACACCGTAAATCCTTTACCGCATATGCTACACGTATATGGCGTCTCATCTGTATGTCTGCGCATGTGTATAGTAAGACAACCTGACACGGTATATCCTTTACTGCAAACGCTACACGTATATGGCGTCTCGCCTGTATATGTGCGCATAAGTTGTTTAAGACTGTCTGACCGGGTAAATTCTTTACTACACACTCTACATGTAAATGATTTCTCGCAAGTATGCGTACGCAAGTGTTTAAGAGTCTGATAGGGAAAATCCCCTACTGCACACGCTACAGTTAAAGGGGGCCTCGCTCCTATGTATGCGCATGTGATTTTTAAGCTGATGCGACCGGGAAAAGCCTTAACTACACATGCCACACTTATATGGTGCATCGCCTGTATGTATACGCATGTGATTCTTAAAATGTTGGGACCGGGTAAACCCTTTATTGCTTCACGCTACACGTATATGGTGTCTCGCCTGTAAGTATGCTCATATGTCTGTTAAGACTACTCGACCCCAAACATATTGTGGAGCACAACCTGCATTACAACGTCTGTTTTGTACATCTATATTGACAGATTACTTTGCATGATTTATGACGACTAAGTGAGATGTCTGAAACAAACTCAATGACATACTCAAATTGATGTGTTGATAATACTGCCTATAGTAATATGTACCTCTTTATACTCAAGCATTATACGCCATAGTATAAATATAACTGATTTCTGACATATCAGAACATATTAAAATGCAAGACGTCAGACTAACGAACACAGCTGATTAGCGTGATTGAATCGAGACGGAAGTATTTGATTACAATGTCCATTGTTTATTTTAAAAATGCATGATAAATAACAACCATGAGCTTTAAAGGGCAGTACATAAATTTGATTTTGTGTGTCTGTTCAAAAACACTATTTCTGTATTAAACTGATAAACAATAACTAAATGATCATGAGCCATAAAAACACATATTGTCAACATCGATTTTGGACCTTGGAATTGCTTGTATACCAATGTCGGTGACGTGCAATACGCCTTGTAATACCAGAAGACATCGAGAATGTATATTGTAGACAAACATACGTCTCTTTTCAACACTCTGTCAAACAGATGTAGCATCTTTCAATCAAATAATTTCAGAGCTTTAGCCCAATTGTTCAGTATATGACCCCAAAGAAATCTGAAAAGTAAGCATATGACCAACACATGATTGAATAACAATATATTAAACGAATACCAATCATTTTTAAGACGCCAGAAGAAACAATTAGTTTGTATTAAATCTGTTTTCATGCTAGGTTTACTGGCCTTTTGACAAATATTCCAAGGTCACCAATATACAAATGCGTCCTAGTAATACTAGACGTCGTTGTAACCTACATACTACTTACTAGTAGAACTAGTATTATGTTACAACCATTTTACAACTATGTTACAACGATGTCAAACTTAACGGTAGTTAACCACCCACTGGTTCAAACAAGGACATGACATACATGTCTACGAGCGACGAGACGATTGTACATTAACGACAGAAAAAGAAAACAGAACTAAAATAATCCGGAATATTTTTACCTGTAACTTGCAGTGTAATATGTTTACACTTTTATCTTCGTGCTATACTTGAATAATAAATACTAACTTGATAAAAGTGTGTTATGATCCATACTCAGCGTATGTCATACTTAAGGTCATGTGTGTATTGACTAAATCACATATTTACCAAGTATGCATTTAAAATTCAAGGGTATACTTTGAATTGAATTGAATGTTGTTAAACGGCTCATCAACACAGTAAAGGTTATTTAGAGCCGCCCCAGAGAGAGGGGAAGGATACATAGGAATCCGGGAACCTGCCCTACTCTTATTATCGAATAGATTCCAATGGTTCTTTAACGCGCTCGGAAGATAGACCGATACACGGGACCGCCCGGTTTACGTCCCCATCCGGCGGACGGGCAAGGCTATACTTACTCCCTGGTATTACTGCCTAGAAAAATGTGTAAACATTATACTGAAAGTGTCATGCAAAAATATAAGATTATTTGAGTTCCAATTTTATCTTTTTCAAATGTAATATCAAGGTTTACCACCACTAACATTTCTGTTCGATTTTGTGGTTGTATGTATAAGAAGCGTATAAATAGGTTTTACTGTATCACTGATGAACATTTTCGAAATATCGACTCTATGAGCAACCATCACTGAAACAGCTGGAATCTTGACCTGTTTAGTAAACAAACAAGAACTTTCTTACATGTCTTGTGACCCCAACTTTTCCGGTGATTTTTCAAATGGAAAATTAGTTTTCTATATGAAAATTACACTGCTGCATTATCCATACTTGAGTTGAAGTCGAAACATTTCATTAATATGTGACACCTTAACATTGGTGTCTATGAGGAAACATATGAGGACATAACCATTGAGACTACTAGTTTAAACATGATTGTCCTTAATTGATGCGTAATCCCTCAAGACCAACACACGGTCAGTAAGTTTAAAAAAGATCGACTAAAATCCGATAAACCTATGACTGTGATTAAAGATAGGTTTTCATGTACATAGTATACATTGTCGTTGATTCTTCGTTCTCTTGAGAACGAAGATCTATAATCAACATTGCACTACGTGACCCCGTAAGCGTTAGCTCAAATGATAAGAACCGAAGTCTTCCAAAACCATGGTAAAACCTTTAATCGGAATACCTCGCCTATTAGTCTGAGAGTAGCGAGCGCAGTAGGGGAAGGGTACCAGACTACTCGCCGATATACTATTTCCGAAGCTTGCCGATAGCGAGCGCATTAGGGGAAGGGTACCAGACTACTCGCTGATATACTATCTCCGTAGACTGGTCCCCGGTTGTCCTACGAGCGCATTAGGGGAAGGGTACCAGACTACTCGCTGATATACTAACTCCGTACACTGGTCCCCGATTGTCCTTGACACTTCACTAATGTTCGTCGACAATAATTAGATTGGGCACCAGTGTACTATCTCCGAAGCTTGCCGGAAATCCGCGAGTAGTGACGAGTGGGGGACTACTCGCCGAAATCATGCCATCGGAACTATTCGTTAATTTCCGCAATTGGTGAGGATAAATCAGTACTGATTAACTGTCTCGCCAGTGACCAATAATCGATAAATACGACTAAATAGGACAATATGCACTATTGACGCTACTGTGAGTATCAGGAGTCATAACATTACAATATGTACTGTTACAGGTTTGAGGCCGTGGCCTAAAGGTTAGAGCGCTCGACTTCTTTTTCAGAAGATCCAAGTTCAAATCCCTTAGTTTTTTTCTTAGTTTTTTTCTTTTTTCTCTTCTCTACACTGCATTAAGTAATTAATCTGCTCCACATGTGTGCGGAAATATGCGCATGCAGCTATTATAAGATGCACAACATCCCACAAAACACGCCTCCTAGTCTTCAACTATTGGCTTTTTATAACTTAAAATTTACAGAAAAAAGCACTAGAACGAAGCTTTTTGGAAAGCTAAAACATGTTGTATATCTCACTTTTTTCGAATATATAAATGGAGCAATTGTAACAAGGGAAATAACTGCCTTAAAAGTTTATCATTACCTTATCTAAATCGAAATATAGTTGTTGTTTTGCGGTGGTAGACTGATATTATTTCATTGCAAAATGAGCCAATTTTATATTAATCACTTTAAAAAAATCCATTATTCCTGACGAAGCAACACATTTTATTGTTATGTAATATGCCTTATAATCAAAGGTTATGCAGACACTATGGTATTTAGCCGGACTGCGTAGCAAATCCATGCTTTTCCATCTGTCTGTCCTTCTACGCGTTTTGACACGAAATGTCGGAAAGCTTTGAAACTTGGCACATATATTCATAATCATTACTCAATGTTATATGACAAGAACCAAAACTTGTTCATGTATTTTACCTGAATTATCTCCCATTTTACTTAGATGTTTCAGTTAAAATTCCGGCGTTCGCACCGCTGTCGGTGCTTCACTTGTTTTGGCGACGTCATATGATATGTATGTTGAAGTTAGTTCTAAGCCAAAGATATAACGTTCATATATACTTTCAGGATTATTTTTTTCTCGAAAATGTCTATCCCGGTAAACTGACATCTCAACTGTACTGTACTCTACAGTACTGTAAATGATAACTATTCCTAAAATACCTAACTAATTTTCTAATTATAGTTAATTTTCTAAGCTTGAACGTTTCCAAGTTATAAATATACATTTAATAGTTCTTTTCTGAAATAAGAAAAAAGTACATGCAGTTCCGGCATTGAAAATAATATATATATTTCACAGTATGAAATAACACTAAAATGCTAAAATGCAATATTCCTTTCCTTTCTTTATCATAAAATAAAATAATCTATTTAACCTGAGCATCACATGCTAATAATAATTTAAACTTGTGATTAAGAAAGTCCAAAGTTTAATCCACGTGTTTGAATTGGAATCACAGGGAAGAATAACGCCATATTTATCCATTGCGTTTTATAGTAATTGTTAAGGAAGTGTAAGCAATTAATATATGTTTGATCATATCAGTCCCGGTCATTAAGGTCACAGGAAATTGTATTACATCCTGTCTCCAGGAGAGACATATTTAAGTGACGACAATTTTAGATAATTACATCTTGACTGAGGTGTCATCAATTATCTCTGATTAAAAGTTGATAAACACTGACATATATATGCTGACGTCACTTGCGCATGCGTATTATGTTTTAAAGGGACACAAGGAAATCGTGAAGCAGAAATCAAGCATCGACTTGATCACATCAATGTATTAATCCTATATCGGGTTGCTTTAAACTATTCAAACTATTATTAACAATGATTTTAAAGTATGCAAGTTCTGTAGAAAAAATAACCGGACGTTGTGAGTTTAACAAAACAACAAAGATCGGCGTGTGTCCCTAAAAAAATAAAAGACGCTTACGGGGCCATATGTATTTAAAGACAAAATAAGTAATGGCGCATTTTCCAATATTATCAAACACTCGTTTACAACGAATTAATGTTTACCCTGTAAAACTAGAATTGTGTTGCCATGATATTTGGCTGTATATGCGATCTTTTTTTTTTTTTAGCTACGATTAGCTATTTTTATGTTCGGTTTCAACGCATTTTGTTCACAGATATATTCATGCATCTTCAGAGAATCAGTTGTGAGGGGTGTAATTACATTGAGCAACTCAAACAATATGGTTCCATTGGCTTGCCAAAACACAATTATTTTTTCAACTTCTTCCTACCATCAATTATTAGAGACTGGATTGAATTGACAAGAGATCTTAGACATTTCAAATCACATCATATGTTTACAAGTTAACTTACAAATTAGTCTTCCTCTATTCCAAATTTGAATTGAATACAGACAACAGGCTATCCCAGATTCATCGCACCCGACTAATAACTAAATGTGGCCCACGAAACAAACACATGTTCGACAAAACGTTAATTGAAAGTCTTCTCTGTAATTGTGGCGACACAGAAGGTACACAACAGGCCCTTACAATGTGCTCTAAATACACAATTCAGAGATAAAACATGATAAATAACTTGCTGCATCTTAACATCAAACCAGAGATCAACATTCTTCTGCACGGCAACCAAATATTAACACGCGATACAAACACGCATATTTTCTCAATCGTCTAAAACTACAGAGATTCAAATGTCGTATTGATATCATAATCGCTCTTGGGGAATCTGTACGCAGCGAGCACAGGGTAGTGCTTTATAATCAGATCGCTATCAGCGCTATCTATCTTTCGTACTAAAGCTACTGGTGTAGACGCTAACGAATAGTACGGTGATCCTATCTACTCCGTAACACAACTGTAGATAGTTGCTAAGTGCTTTAGTTTAAGTAATTAAAATGTTGTTGCACATGTACATTGATATGAGTTTCACATTACCCATACAGCTTTGGCAATTGTTGTTCACAATTGTGATACTTTGATGATTTTATACATAATTTCTACAAATTATGAGAATGAAATAGAATAACTACATGTAGATACAAATAACACAATTTACGAAACTGAAAAGATAAGAATGATTATCGAGTATTACTTTAATAATTCCGAGTATAATGTTTGTGTTTAAAATTGTCGGAGTTTCATGATAAGGAACACAAAACAAAGACTGTCAAAGTTTGTTTATAAATTGCAGTCAAACTTTTCGTACTATGCACTAACCTGTTCTCACAATTTACAGATTCCCCAGGAGTGATAATAGTATAGTCAATAGGGAAATGTCGTGCGAATCTGAGTCTTCGATCCAATCAACTATATGAACATGCATGTTTCGTATACAAAATGTTATACCGCTAGTCTTTTTCAATCTCGTGTATGCCTAAGCAGGTTTATTTGCAGATCACCTGATTTGGTAAAACATATGCTCCAGGCTGTAAAATAAAAAGGTGTTTGCGCCTTATTGTTTGAACATCCGTTTTGAAAGACTGGCCGGAAAGAGAATCCAGTGCTGCACACGCTACACATAAATGGTGTCTCGCCAGTGTGTTCGCGTGTGTATTTGTATAAGATCACTGGACTGGATAAGCTTTTTACTGCAAATGCTACACTTAAATGGTATCTCTCCTGTATGCTTGCTCATGTGTCTTTTAAGATTACTTGACTGGATAAACCCTTTGCTGCAAATACTACACTGAAATGGTGTCTCACCTGTATGTTTGCAAACACCATATATAAAAGATGTCTCTCCTGTATGTGCGCGCATGTGTGTTTTAAGATTACTAGACTGGATAAATCCTTTGCAGCAAATGCTACTCTTAATTGGTGCTAGCATGTATTTGTGATCATATGCGCTTTAAGATTGTATGTATTTGTGATCATATGCGCTTTAAGATTGTCTTGCTGTTGTTTTATTGGTTCTTCTAAAAAAAAAAAAAAAAAAAATTTCATTCCTCCTCACCCAATTCTTCAAATTCCTTCAGCAGTAAAGATTCCTCGTCTCCGTTGCCCTTATAGCTCAATTCTTCGACTTTAAACGAGTGTTCGTTTCCTTCACAACGTCTTTTCTTTCCATCATGTCAAAACCCGAATCATGACCCTCGTCGTCTCCGTCAGTCATGCAAAAAATTGTAAACAGCACGTTTGATTCAGATAGGTTTAACGAATTGTACTCAACTAAAGCACAAGTACCCCTCCAATACAGGTAACAATGTTTATATATTCTTGGTGTTATAGCAAGGTTCTCGACAGAGCCATTGCTTGACGTTCCAAAACTCATGTCACAGCCGCCCTGCCTAAAGTGACCGATCATCTTAACATCATCTACGCGCCAAAACACCAATATCATTTTATGTTCATACAAGGTAGTTACAAGGCAACGTAATTGTTAATGATCTACTCTGAAATAGTGGAAAATTACGCTTCCATCACAAATCCTGAATCAACATCTGTCGTAAACATGCACTGAGTGAATTGAATTGGGTTTTAAGGCGTCGCACCAGCACATGAAAGGTTATACGGCGCCTAACAGAAATGAACGCATCAGGCTCATACTCCATTTACATCAAGATAAAATATGGAGAATGGGCACAGAGCCGTCTTACCTGCAGAGTTGCTGCACATTCTATAGTAGATACTCCATTTACGATAGAGCTTTGCTAACGCGGTGTCATGATAAATTTAGATCTTGAATGAGCATAATAAAAAATGACAAAATGAATATGAATGGTGGTGGGGGTGTGGGTGTGGGTGTGGGGTGCGGGTTAGCATGTCGTACCCCTCTGCATGTGAAAGTGTGTTTTTGAAATTGCAGTGGTTGTATTCTACCCCGGCAACCACACGGGGGAAACATGCACTGAAAATACTTATTTTAAACAGTTGACTACTCCAGTGACGTGTACACACGTCTATGATTACAATCACAGTCCAGCAGACAATTCAACGTTATTTTCGCGCTATTAAAAGTAATAATCAGTAACTTATCACGTAATCGGACATATTGCCATAATCAGGGTACTGACAAAATGTCAATAACGATCTCATTTGTCGATTTATCTCGCTTGGTGTGACCCAGTGGACGTGAAACCCCGGAGGACCCATGTTCAAGCCTCATCGGCGCGTTCTTGGAAAAAACACTTTCCCTTAGCCTCGTCCATTGGACGGGGATGTAAAATGTTTGAGCCTTTTTTCAGAAAAGGAACCACAGGAATCCAGCTTTAATAAGTTTCACTTCTGACTTCTCTACACTATATACAACCTTACCACATCACCTTATTAAAGACAAGCTAATTTCTCTTATTCAAAAAACATTCGCTAGAGAAAATACTACATTTTTGGCATGTAATAATATTAAAGCGCTTTTTTGACTAACGGCAGTTTAGACAATTATACTATGTGGACTTGCTATGAAGTTTGTGAAGCACTCATCTTCCTATTAGATAATATTTTCGTCAGATATGGAACACCGTTAATAGACAAATTGTTGGTATCCCTATGGGTACGAACTGTGCACCACTTGTCGCAGATTTGTTTTTATTTTGCTATGAAAGGGATTTCATGTTGAGTCTTTCACCAGATACCCAGGCAGATGTTATTGAAGCCTTTAATGACACCTCTCGGTATCTGGATGACATATTGAACATTGACAACCCTTTCTTTCCAACTATGGTTAATACTATTTATCCTAAAGAATTTCAGCTTAACAAAGCCAATATATCTGATAATAACGCTTCTTTTCTTGATTTAGATCTCTTGACTGAAAATGGTGAAATAATTAGCAAAATCTATGAAAGAGAGATGATTTTAATTTTGACATTGATAATTATCCCCACTTGAATGGGAGATGTTCCCCGAGCAACTTCTTATGGGGGTGTATGTATCTCAACGTATTCGTTTTTCAAGAGCTTGTACTCGAGTTGAGGACTTTAATATTCGTAATCTTTGAATAACCAAAAAGCTACTCAATCATGGTTACCGTTACCAACCTTTGCAAAATTGTATTATCGTAACCCTGATGTTCTTTCCAAATATAAAAGTAGTTTAAGGACTCTTCTGCGACAAGGACTATCACAACCTGACTTCTATGGTGATGTGATTTATAAACTTCGTAAAATTCTTGGTCATGATCACTTTCATACTATCTTTGTTAAAAGGTTTATCAAAAGAGGTTATGACCCTATCATTTTGCAAAGTACTGCATGCTTGGTGGTGGACCCTTTTACAGTTCGCCACTATGCTTTCCTCTTCAATTGTACGATGATCGGACAGGCTGTGGACACTATGATGACGCCTACCTAAAGTCCATTGGGACTGTGGGGTTTGATGTTTGTCTATGATCTTTCTTGTCGTGCCCTTAATGGTTTATTCTCTTGTTGCTCTGGCTTCTGCCAAGTCATTGAGTACCTTCATTGTGGCTTTCTAGGCTATTGTTTTTTTGTATTATATTTACACGAGCATATTTGTGTTTTACTTATATTGCCTATTGATGCTGCCTTGTTGGTTAGAGATTAGATCATGGCGGGGATTTCTTTATTTACACTGTCCTGTTTTATGGGATGACAGTAGGGTAAGTGTGAGGTTTGGTGCACCCTATAACCGGTTTAAACCCCCAGTGGCCTACTTTGCCACTGACCGTTCCAGGGCGGTAGCCCTATTGTCAACCCTTTTGTTTTTGTGATGTCGTTTGCATTGAATATTACTTTTGCCTTCTTGTTTGTCTGTTTGCGTGTTTGTTTCTGTGTTTTGTGGTTGACTGTCCTCCTTGAATGCTACTTTTCCTGTCCGATCTTTTTATATTTCTTTTTGCAACGAGTATGCAAACGAGTAGATCAAAGTACGTTGCAGCATGACAAGTCGGATATGGGTGAATATTTACATTTACATTTAACCTGAAAGTAAACGGAGTTTGTTTGTTTGTATGGTGCTTTACGTCATTTTCAACACATGCAAGGTTATGTATGACGGTCAATTTTTTGTGGTGGAGGCAGACAACCCACTTTTCCTGGGTAGAACCAGTACTGTACACCTCCCGCCATCCGTAAGAATCGACACTTCCTCACTTACAAGTCGAGCTCCCAGTGGGATTCGAACCCACAGCGGTGAGAGGCGAAGGTTTACAACGCAACGTCATTAACCATTCGGCCATGGAGACACGTATGCAACAATATATACATATTAGTATTGTATGTCTACCAGCCTTTACATACAGAAGATATAATCTATGATTATGTGTATTGTCTTGTAAAATTACGTGACTGCACACGATACATTTACTTTACACCTGGTGTATGACTGAGC
The DNA here is from genome assembly GCA_037043455.1 of Cyrtodaria siliqua. NCBI lineage: Eukaryota > Metazoa > Mollusca > Bivalvia > Adapedonta > Hiatellidae > Cyrtodaria > Cyrtodaria siliqua. Next base: position 50,834 of record JAWPHD010005419.1, on the reverse strand, counting down.
ATATACATTTGGAGATCACTCCTTTGCTACATTTACATGATGTCGCCTGTATGTTTGCACATATGTACTATAGGACTGCTTGACTTGGTAAATTATTTACTGTGCACGCTAAACTTATAGGGCATCGAGCCTGCATGTATGCATATGTTTTGTTTAACCGAGTCCGGCCGGATAAATCAATCTTTTACTGAACACTCTGTATGAATTTGCATGTCTCGGTAAAGATTGCCTGATCGATTGAATCGCTTGCTGCATAGGCTGAATGTAAATGGTGTAGCCTACACATGAGTGCACATGTGTTTTTTAAGATTGCCTGACTGACTAAATCGACTGCTGCACACGCTACACTTAAATGGTGTTTCTCCTGTATGTATGCGAATGTGTTTTTGAAGATCACCCGATTGAATAAATCCTTTACTGCACACGCTACACTGATATGGTTTCTCGCCTGTATGTATGCGCATGTGTCGTTTCAGATGACCCGACTGGACAAATCCTTTACTGCAAACGCTGCACTTATGTGGTGTCTCGCCTGTATGTATTAGCATGTGTTTTTTAAGATTGTATGACTGGATAAATCCTTTACCGCACAGACTACACTTAAATGGTGTCTCTCCAATATGCCTGAGCATGTGTCCTTTTAAATGACTTGATTGGTTAAATCCTTTACTGCACAGGTTACACTTATATGGTGTTTCACCAGTATGTAAACACATGTGTCCTTTAAGATGACTTGACTGGATAAATCCTTTGCTGCACACGCTACACGTATATGGTGTCTCTCCAGTATGTATACGCATGTGTCGGTTACGACTGTCCGAGTTGTTAAATTCTTTGCTACACACGCTACACTTAAATGGTTTCTTACCTGTATGTAAGCGCGTGTGTTTTATTAGACTGCCAGACTGGGTAAATCCTTGGCTGCATACGCTACACTTAAATGGTGTCTCGCCTGTATGTATGCGCATGTGTTTTTTAAGACTGCCTGGCTCGGTAAATATTTTACTGCACACGCTACACGTACATGTTGTTCTGCCTGTATGTTTACGCATGTGTTTGTTAAGATAACTTGTTTTAGCAAATCCTGCGCTACACAAGCTGCATTTAAACGGGCTATGTTCTGTAGATATATCCATCTGAATATCCATCTGTATTTAAAGATGAGGTTGCATGTTGTTATGTCGTCTTATCTGGTGTCTGAAACAAAATAAATTCCGTACTCAAATTGATACATGTTATCAAAAGTTGTTGATTCGTGAAAAAGATGGCATTGCACTATTTATTTCCTAAAAGAACGACTTTTTAATGTGTTAAGTAACATAAATATTGAGTGATTTTAATTCTTCTGTCAAACGTGACAAATTTGCGTGAATATGAAAGCTGTAATGCGATTGGTTAAAATCATGTAATCAACCAATGAAATGCGCGCTTTCAAACTGATGAACTTTAATGAAGGGAGATACTTTTCAACAAATACGAGGGTGCTTGAAAAAGTTCTGTCACTAGGCATATATCCTTTGAACTGGATATTCCACTGAGATAAAGTAGTGTATTTATAATACTACTGGGTTCGCTCTCTTAAATTCCACAACAAAAATGAAAAAAATCCGGTTATTTATACCCCTAAATTACCTCCCCTACCACACCTTTTAGATACTGGCATCTCTGAAAATGTCCTTGTTACAAAACGTTGTAAAAAATATTTGAATAATTCTATGCTTTTAAATTTTCTTGTACGCAATCCGTTTTTAATCGCCCGTTATCCATAAAAATGATTGTCGAGAATTCGGAAAGGTCTTGCTGCAAACCAGAAATGAATGAATGCATATCACTTAATTTTAGCAGAAATAACACTGATTTTTTTCATTTTGTTTACGGAAATGTTATACTATTTTTTAAATGTCGTGATTATTCTCATAGTATTAATGTTTTCATATTTTTTACAAATCCTAGTGTTTAAATTTCATATTCAACACATTATTGTAGAATTTTGTACAATATTTAGTGAAAATATTGATCATCCAAAAACGCTATTTCAGAAGACTGCCTTTCCATGTAATGTCCATTTATCATTAAATTAATTTTACACGTTAGCTTAAAATGTTAATTTCTAAGACAATGCCTTATCATCTACCATGCTTAAATTCTGAATCTGTAATGCACAGATATAACTGGTAATGTATGAGAAGTGTCAAAGGTCTTTGACAAGTACGTAAAGAGAAACAGGCAATTGAAAAAGTAACAATTAACATACCTGAAAAAACTCAGGACGAAAATGCCTCAGTATGTATAAGTGATGTGTATTAAATGTTCCATAACTTTCGTCACACAAAAGATACAGCATTCATTTTACCATCAATGGAATGGTATTGAAACTCTCTTTCATTTGGTACCAAACATCAACACTCACAACGAGCACATACTTGTTAAAATGCGTTAGTGACAGAACTTATTGAATGACCCTCGTACGGCTTCAAATTACACGCAATAAATTAAAACAAGAAATCCTCGGATTTACATTTAAGCATCATTCATCTTTTATTTTTAAGTCCCGCCCCTGTTAGGCGAGACTTAAAAATAAAAGATGAATGATGCTTAAATGAAAGTTTGTAAACATTTTTATAACTAAAAACAATGGAGTTTACAGTTTGCTGAGGTAACATTTAAGTGTAATTTATTTCAAAAATCAAAATTAAATTAAATCAACAGCTCCAAAAAGTAGGTCAAGGTCATAGATAAATCCATGCGTTCAAAAAGATGCACTACCCGAAACACAACTATTTCAAAATACAATGTTTTGTCTTCCAAAGATTAAGCTATAAACTAGGTTTAAAGCATCTGGTGAATAATTATAGTTCATGAGAAAGTTATGTAAATGTAACAATTAAAGTTATGTGCCCTTTGCTTGGATGGTGATGTACAATCCAAGAAACAACAAAAAGCGAAGTTTAAAAGGTCTTAGTGCATAGTTTGTGAAAAAGTGACCTAAACGCAAAAGTTAAAGGTAAAATTATAAGGTTATCTGCCCTTTGCTTGGATGGTGAAGGTCACATCCACAATTGCTTTGTCACGTTGCGATGTACCACACAAGATACAACTATAAAAAAAGTTTGAAAGGTTTAGTGCCTACAGTTTGCGAGAAATTGACCTCAATGTAAAAGTTGAAGGTAAAAAATATTAAGTTATCTGCCCTTTTCTTGGAGGGTCAAGGTCATTTCCACATTTGCTTTGTGACGTTGCAATGTACCACCCAAGATACAACTATAAGCAAAGTTTGAAAGGTCTAGTGCATACAGTTTGTGAAAAAGTGACCTAAACACAAAAGTTGAACGTAAACATTATTAAGTTATCTGCCCTTTGCTTGGAGGGCCAATGTCAATTCCAAGTTTGCTTTGTCACGTTTTGATGTACCACCCAAGATAGAACTATAAGCAAAGTCTGAAAGGTCTAGCATACAGTTGTGAGAAAATGACCTAAACGCAAAACTTGAATGTTTACGCCGTCGGAAAAGCAACACATATGTCTCTTTTTTTCTTCGAAAAGGCGAGCCAAAAATAGATTTTTAGCTACCCTAGATACGACTTGCATTGTTATTGATAATATTTAATTTGGGTATCTGGACCCCGTTTTATGAAACAACTTAACACCATTTTGATCGTAACTCAGTTTCTTAAATGATTCACTATAAATTACACTTTTCATCATGTTCATATTTAAACGTGATTTCATTTCATTTTCGTACACATGTGCTATTGCTGCACTACGTGCACACATAACTGTCTCCAGCAAATGCTTAGATGAAAAAAGTGAACGATTTTAAAATTTAAGACATCGTAAGATGTTGAATAAAACAGGGCCCTGAATATTACTGTGCGGATGCAGGAAAATGGCAGTTCTTAAATTAAAAATAATTAATAAACTATTGCATTTTTTCACAGACCTATTATTAAACATATAGGAAACTTCCTACCTGAGCTAATGAAGTATACAACATATCACGTGACACCTTAACTTTTTCTTCTATCTCCTCTCTCAATTAATTATTGATCGTTATAATCCCATTATTTTGATATTCGGTATGAATCTTTTGAATGAAAATTCATTCAAAAGATTCATGATGAATATCAAAATGGGATTATAACAATTATTTTTTATTTTCAACATAAGAAGTTGTATAAAAAGCCCTTTAAAAATACAAATCTCATCATATTTGGCTTTTCTCTTAAAAATCGAAAATTGACGTAGTAAAAGTTTCCATGGAACTACTTTTTTGTTCAAACTCGTGAAGTAAGGAAACTGCTATCATTAGGAGAAATAAATGTATGATGGGTTTTGGCCTAAATGAAATTTGTATCTATAAAACTCTTCAAGATATGAATGTTTAAAGTTTGGCAACATTTTGTAAAATAAACGCACCGCCCCACGTGATATTAGGGTTAAGTTCACAGTATCCAATCTGTTTGTTGTCAGGTATGTTATTTTGTTTCTATTGATTTTTCTCTCTATATATATCTAATAATAAACAAGAGCTGTCGGAGAACAGCGCAGCTCGACTATTCGATTTTTCAGAGAATAATAAATGATATAGCCAGTGTATATCATACCAGAAAACAAGGCTGAAACAATGTGTGTGGTGGTGTTGGGAGGCAGGGCGGTTATAGAAACTCGGGCCGATATAAAATTATTGTTAGAATCTCATACAAATTATAGTAAAATTTGGGGCAGTGTGTGAAATTTTATTATTTTTAGTAGTTTTAATCCAAAATTTCTGTCATTTTAAAAGAAATATGTGGTCGAAAGGTAACTCGGGAGGGAGGGGTTATCTGTCAATTTTTATTGTGGCCTCATTTCGTTTTTTTTATTGATATTTCATCTGTGTATCTGAATTTAATCTGAATTGCTTTATATGTAAATTACTGCGCTCAAATTAAAACTTTAATATTCAAATAATGGAAGCTAAAATATGTATATGTGTAAAAATATACCAAAATAACACAGAAATATGTAAAAAAAAAAAAAAAAAAAAAAAAAAAGAGACTTTCGAGTTGAGAGTGGTGGGGTGGGCGGGGTAGCTATTTGTTTAAGAAGTAACCAAAAATAACACAGAAAATATTTTTAAAAAATGTGTTTCGAGTATGTGTGTGGTGCGTGTGTGTGGGGGGGGGGGGTGCGGGGGATTGGGGGAGGTGGGCGGTAACATAGGTATATGTGTAAAAATTTACCAAAACAACACAGAAATATGTAAAAAAAAAAAAAAAAAAGAAGAAAAGAGACTTTCGAGTTTGGAGTGATTGCGGTGGGTGGGTGGTGGGGGTGGGGGGTTGGGCAACATAGCTATATGTGTAAGAGTTGACCAAAACGACACAGAAATACGTAAACATATATATATATTGAGTTTGGGAGGGGGTTGAGGGGGGAAACATAGATATTTGTGTAAGAAGTGACCAAAATTAACACAGAAAATATTTTTAAAAAAAAAGTGTTTCGAGTATGTGTGTGGTGCGTGGGGGAGGCGGGGGGCAACATAGGTATATGTGTAAGAGTTTACCAAAACGACACAGAAATACGTAAATATATATATATATTGAGTTTGGGAGGGAGGTTGAGGGGGGAAACATAGATATATGTGTAAGAAGTGACCAAACATAACATAGAGGCGTGGTGGTGGTGGTGGGGGAGGGGTGGGTGGGGGCGGGGGTAACATAGGTGTATGTGTAAGAATTGACCAAAACAACACAGAAATGTCCAAAAAAAGAGAAGAAAATAGACTTTCGAGTTGGGAGTGGGGATGGGGGTTGGGGGGTGCGGATGGGGAGTGGGGCGGGGGAAGGCGGGTGGTGGGGGCAACATAGCTATATTTGTAAGAGTTGACTAAAACGACACAGAAATATGTAAAAAAAAAATGAGTTTGGAAGAGGGGGTGTTGGTGGGGATAAACATAGCTCTATGTGTAAGAAGTGACCAAAAATAACACAGAAATGTAAAAAAATAATTAAAAAAAGTTTTCGAGTCTGTGGGGGAGGCGGTGTAGGGAAGGCGGGGGAGCGGGGTGAGGTGGTGGTGGGCGGGGGGGATGTGGGTGTGGGGGGGGGGGAGAAAAAATAGCTATATGTGTAAAAATTGACCAAAAAAACACAGAAATATGTAAAAATAAATAAAAAATAATAATAAAAAAATGGGGGGAGGGGGAAGGGGGAAAAGGAGGGGGCGGGGAGGAGGAAGCCCATGCCCCATATGGGTGAAGTATAAATAAGATGCATAATGCTATAAGAAATGCCAACCAAAATTATAGATATATACAACAGCTTACAAGCAAACCTTGATCTGCCTTTATTGCACATTTTATGAGCCATCACAATCAATTTGGGTTGTATGGAAGCCCAGAATTTGCAGAAGACAAAATTACTTATCATTGCTTATGCAACCCTTTACAACAAACTATAAGGAAACCAATTCCCAAATTAAGTTGAGCTAGGTCAAGAAATGGAATAAATATAGACCTGTAAACATAGCTGACATGCAAAATCTGATGTGAAATAGACACATTTTATCAGAATTTGGGTTCCATGGGAGCCCAGGGGTTACAGGAACCAAAATTACTTAAGCAGCCCTTAAGATAAGTCTATAAGGAAGCTCATGACCAAATTTGGATGTGTGTAAGAGATATAGACTTGTAAACATAGCTTACACGCAAAATTTTGTGAAATGGGACACATTTTATGGGCTATCATAATGGGAACCCATGGATTACAGGCACCAACACTGCTTATGCAGACCTTAAGATAATGCTATAAGGAAGCCCATGGCATAATTTGGTTGTGCTAGGATAAGAAATGCAAGAGACATAGACTTGTAAACGTGCACAGCTTACACGCAAACTTTGATGTGGGACGCCAACGCCGACGCCGGGGTCATTACATATAAAGCTTTCTCATTCTTCGAATAGTCGAGCTAAAAAGTACTATATTTAATGCCCTAACTTGTGCTTTTAAAAAATACATTTTGCATCGAAATGGCTTTCATTGTTACAGGTTCAACTTGCTGAAGACAGTACCTTTTAATATAATATTAAAATATATGTATACAATGAACAAGTATTATTACAGTTACAGTTAATTAGATCTATATCACATATAAGAAGTTCATACTTTGGCGTTGATTGTATGCGTATTCATAATTTTGCATTACAGAGATGTTGAGATTTTATTTTATTTTCAGTAGGTGATACAATTTGTGTTACTCGGTTTTTATCTTTAGGTTCTATAGTAAAATAAAAATCCTTGGCAGAGTAAAAAGACGATAATTTTCAAGATTTTGATCTTAAACGATACATATATTGAATCAATTTGCATGAATGTGTATGAAATAGGCAGGGTTTTAAAAGAATCACACTGTAGATACCTTAATTTTATCAGTAAACTTGGTTGAACATCAATGATAAAGACCAAGTTTATCACCTACCAGAATGTATTGGTTATGTCTTATTCCTGGTCACTGATTGGTCAGTTTTTTTGATGATGCTCTATCAAAATTATGAATATTATTTGATCAATATTCCAATTCAAATTCACCAAAAAAAAAGTACCATCAATTATCAAGTTCAATTTGTAAATGGAGAAATGTATACTAAGGGAGGTAACTACACTATTTAACGTGTTCGCCTATATGGTGTCAGACCAGTGAAAATCAGCCCATTGAACACAATGCAATATAGGCTATATTTGGAGATCAGTCACAAGTTCCACAACATTCGTTCGCTTAAATACACCTTTATTCTGTGAATTAAACACATCTGACTAGCAAGTAGTCCATATCTGGAATAAAACACAGATTCAATTTCATGTTCATTTTATCATTTTTTGTTCATGTTCATTAAAGGTCTTCATCATGATCCCTGCATTGTTTCAGGTGCTATCTCGCTCGCATCAAAAGAGCAGTGGCAGAAAAACAATAACGTGGCTCCAGCGTAAATGGAGTTTCTACGATAGAATTTGCAGCAACTCTGCAGTTCAGGGTGAGAAGGTTCTAGGCCCATTTTCCATATTTTATCTCGATGTACATGGAAGATGAGCCTGGCATGTTCATGCCTTTTAGGCGCCATATAACCTTTTCATGTGTTGGTGCGCCTTAAAACCCCAATTCAACAGATTCAGTTTTTCAACATTTCGCGTCATTCATTCACACTATGCGTATTTTGAAACAAACATCTGTCAAAACCACATCTCTATCAACCTCTGTGCTCATACTCTCCAAAGAAATAATCCTGACAAACACAGTAAAATACTTACTATTCATGACAACAGACATACTAGTTTTCTTCAGGTTAGATTTAACAAGGCAATAAAAACTAGTCTTGGGAACTAGAAACTTTTAATTTTTTCAAGGAACTATGTTAGCACCCTACGACACGGAAGTACTTCCTGACTGGTCTAACACCATATGCATATCTAAGGGAGGTTACTGCACTGACGCGTTTATATATAATTATAAACAGAAACTAATAGTATCAACAGCACTGTAATGAGCTGAGTCAAATTAGGTTTTACGACACACCGACACAAAAAGTTTATATATCACCAACAGGAATGTACATTCCAGGCCATCCCTTCATTTACATCGAGATAAACCTATGCAAAATGGACCGAGAACCTTCTCACCTGAAAACTTTCAGATTTGTGCAGAGTTCCTGCACATTCTGCTGTGAACGCTTCATTTTTCGCTGGATATCATTATATTATTTTCAGCTATCATTCGAGTAACACCTAGACAACTACAGGGATGACGATGAAGACCTTTTAAAGTTCAATGAGCATGACGAAAATGACAAAATGAATATGAAAGCATTTGCTATATATATATATAACGTGACATTTTAATTATGTACATACTTTTGAAAAAATATATTTTGTAATTTTCAGTTAAATATATTTGATCGATATGACTTTTCTGAAAAAATTGAGGCTCCATGAAATACTACTAACATTAACACAGCATTTTTTCATGTGGTCCTATGAAATAAAATGCAAGTTTCAATTTTAGATATATATATGTAACTTGAACTAAGGAAGTTAAATTTGTGGTAATGTTTAGCAAGATTAGATACAGCAAATCAGAACGGAAAAGTCTGAATTAAATGTTAACGGTGACATTAAATAAAGCAAATCATAATGTGAAAGTGTTGATGATATGGTGAACACGTGTAATATAGCTGATTATATTTTAACTCGGTTAATATCTGGTACTTGTCTATGGACAGTACATGTACAAGGGGGGAAAACGAGGTGACCCAACATATGCAAGTAAATGTGAAGCATGTATGACCATTCAGAATAACCAGGTTACACCAATTCAAAATAATTGTTAGCTACTAAAGTGCTGACCGCTTAACCTGGATGAAACGCACTTATGAAAGTTCAGGCATTAGAATGAACAGTTGGGGTGATAGGGTCGCCTTGTACTCTGACGAACAATGGGACGGTTATGTAAGCATCGTTTTGGTCAACCTAATTAATTATATGTTTAGTAACAGCATGACCAAAACTTATAACCCTAAGGGGAGGTTTGTTGATGAAACTATGAGATGACCGGGGAACACTCGGCATCCACGAGTGAGGCATTGTTTCTGAACAATGGGAGGCTTATATAAGAAACCTGTATCTAGTAGTCTGGAAAGTATAAGTTAAATAATTTGTTTGCTCCAAAATGCTGAGATTTGTACTTTTAAGCCAGTTTTGGCGACCTCGGAACCAGTTTCGGAGGTCAAAGTCCATTTTTAAGAGCACACTTTCAGTCAGAAAGACGTACATATCTCCGCTATATAAGAAGCGAGATTGCCTTCCTTGATATGGGCAGATTCTTTTAGATAGGCTAAGTCGCATACCGTTTGAACTAGTAGACTGCTTGCACTTTAAAGATAGTACATTTATTGAAAGTTGAAATTTTACTCTGGTTTCTTAGTTTGTATATTTTGAACGTAAATAAATAGATAGTAGCTTAATAAATATATATTTCAGCCTATTATTGTGTGTTAGATATTTCACGTCACTATAGTACACACGGAAATTGCATATATGGTTGCTGCTAACTTCTGGCCAACTTGATAGGTTTTGATGACTTTGAAGCACCTTTGATGGAAATAATTACGCTATTTGCAGCAATTTCGCTTTAGCTGAGAACAATGAAAATATATTCTGACGAACAAAACTGATTGTAACAAGTTTGTCCCAAATACCATCATTGGGTAAGGTTTATTAGTACAAATATAATCAAACCTACGCTATATGGAAAAAAACGTATTTGAACGTACAAATATTAATTTTCCAGTTTAAACAAAATCAAGATTGTCGTTTGCCCCTTTTTAAAGCAGAAAGTCCGAAACAAGGAAACAATGTATGGTTATATGAAGCGCTGCCTAACTAGTCCGAACCACAATTGTAGCCTACATCTACGTGTTACACAAACTTCGTTTAGTTGAAGGAAATTTGCGGGTTTTTTCCGGTGTAACTGGTTCCCCCGAAAGTAAATGTATGATTCATACTAAATGACCTAGTATAGCAGACTTTTAAATATGAAGGTGTATAAGCCAAAATAGGTTACAGAGGCGGATCCAGGATTTCAGCTTAGGGGGGGGGGGGGGGGCGTAAAATTTTGGTCAATTTTCGAGTCCGTCTCTAGCCTCATAAAACGGTTGCGGTAGTGCATTGATAGGGTAACAAAGTCCGTTTTCAAATAAACGGATTTAACAATGTGTTAATTAAACCACTCATTAGCCATTATGCGTCGAGCGAGCGAAGCGAGCGATAAAAAAAAGTATACTAAGGGAGTGCATCGAAATTGTTTGATATTTTATTTACAGTAACATGGACATACATGTATGAATAAAAAAAATCCGTTTTCAAATAAAAAGATTTAACAATGTGTTAATTAAACCACTCACTAGCCATTATGCGTCGAGCGAGCGAAGCGAGCAAAAAAAAAATTTATACTGAGGGCGTGCTACGAAATTGTTTGATATTTTATCTACAATAAAATGGACATACATGTATGAAAAAAAAAGGTCTGTTTTCAAATAAAAAGATTTAACAATGTGTTAATTAAACCACTCATTAGCCATTATGCGTCGAGCGAGCGAGAACATTTTTTATACTGAGGGCGTGCATCGAAATTGTTTGATATTTTATCTACAGTAACATGGTCATACATGTATGAATAAAAAAGTGCGTTTTCAAATAAAATGATTTAACAATGTGTTAATTAAACCACTCATTAGCCATTAAGCGTCGAGCGAGCGAGAAAAAAAAAATTATACTGAGGGCGTGCAACGACATTGTTTGATATTTTATCTACAGTAACATGGACATACATGTATGATCCGGAATTTTTAGGGGGGGGGGGGGCGCGCGCCGGGCGCCCCCCCCCCCCCCCCCCCCCCCCCCCCTGGATCCGCTAGTGGGTTATTCATCAGACCTATATGACGTACGAAAAGGGTGCATGGTACGCCATCGGCTAACGGACTGCCCTAAACAAATATTGCCCGCATCCGGAGTAACCTCCTTAATTACAAACCCGATTCAAACTAGAAACATAGAACCCTGCATAGAAGTTTTAGATGCGAAAATTCGGCAAAGTTAGAAGAAGTAAGTAATACCAGTTACGTTACATACCTCGTTGATGGTAGAGTACATGTGACTTTGAAATGCGTAAATGGAGAATTATGTCTAAGGGAGATAATTCAATAAAACGCACTGGACATCTATAAATATATACTGTGGAGTTAAATAGGACAGTTTCCCGATATATTTAGAATACATGTACCACGATTCTAAGAATGTTGTAAATGCAGTAATGCGTTTAAATCTAACTGCAAATATAGTATTGCATTGTATTTTCATTTATTGTACTGTGTTCAGGAAATATCTTTTTTACAACATATCTATCAGTTGTGTACCGAGATCAGGGTATACCTTTCTATTTACAACATATCTGTCTGTTTTGGAGATCAACATGAAGCCAGATATTGTAATGGCGTCCAAAAAGAAGAAGAAACTGGTGACAAAATGTTACGCGAAGAAGTTGGCTATCTACCAGGAACTGTTTGAAGACCAATGTGGCAAACTACTAATATAATAATCATATTTAATTTACAATTTTCACACATAACAGTAAACATTTAATTTTTTATACAAAGCCAACTTCAATAAATAGTGTTTTTCCAATAGTTTACATACAGGAACTATAAACATATATTGGACAGAAACATTAAAACATCAGGATCGGATTACAAGTTCTAACAACATCAGATCCAACGCGAGAAAAAAACAACAGCAACAGCATGACAGAAAACATAAAACAAATGTAATGCATACAACACAAAGAAAACATAAGAACCTACAATAACATCAAAAATTAAGTCACGCCTTGAAATTTACATTAAAATCTAAGCAACATAAAATCTAAGGATTGTTTGGTAAGAAGTTTTGGCAACCCAAGTTAAATGGACTTATGTATACTGTCGTACCTATAAGGTGGGACCCATTCTATTGCCTTACTTACGACATGTACATGCTGTATACCAGATCTCCACTTGTGTACAGGCTGGGACCCAGGTCATTACCTTGCTTACGACATGAACACGTTGTATACCAGATCTCCACTTGTATACAGACTGGGACCCAGGATAATGCCTTACTTACGACATGTACATGCTATATTAGACCTACTTGTATACAGGCTGGTACCCAAGTTAATGCCTGGCTTACATGTACGTCATGTACATGCTGTATACAAACCAGATCTCTACTGCACATATTAACACGTCACTAACTCTTCACATGTCATGTGTCATATGAGTAAGTTCATATTCAGCCATATATAGCCATACACTTTTGTGTGTTATAAATTAAGAAGCATTACTGATATAACTACTGAAAGGGATCCCATGGAAGCAACATAGACGAGAGAAAATAACATACTCGGTTTTATTGAGCTGTCCACGGGAGGTAATATAAGGTGAAACACCTCTCACGCCCTCTAGCGCCGGCTTAAACGGTATTCTACTTTAAAACCACATATATTGGGATTGATGATCCCAATGGACCATTACATAATAACACTACTGATTTGTAATCATGGCGACTTTTTACAGCCACCTCACATATAGGCGGTGTATTTTTTCACCACTCAAATTGTGTTAGGTTATTTAAACATGTTATCCCGAAAATATTCCACTATTTTTGCCCGTACTATCAAGATTGATATATACAGATTTTATATTGCAAAACTTGTATAAAAATAAAACCTAGATTAAAACTAACAAAACATGTAATTGTTTTAATTATTTTGCATGTACATACCTCATCGTTGATTGTAGTTTAACGACTGAAGGTCACATACATCATATACATTCAGGAATGACAGCATAGTCTCTGTGAACTGAACCTTGACCTACTACCCCGAAGTAGGTCAAGGTTTTACCATGGGTACTAGTTCTATAAACAGTATGAGTGTAGGTCTAATAGTTTACAAGTTACTGAGGGGAAAGTGTTGCTCAGATTTTGGTGATTGTCAGGTTAATTTTTCCTCCTCTCATCAAAACTGAAATGCACATTGACGTTTTATGAGTGTAGGTGTTATACTCCTGGCATTATCGGTCCGAATAAGTATGTCCCTATAAGTGCATGGTGACCTTGACCTTTTGACATACGGACTCCCCAAAACGTTAGATTCTACCCCACACCAGGGACATACGGACCTCCAAAACGTTAAGTTCTACCCCTCATCATGAAGGACATACGGACCTCCACAACGTTAGGTTCTACCCCTCATCATGAAGGACATACGGACCTCCACAACGTTAAGTTCTACCCTCGTCATGAAGGACATACGGACCTCCAAAACATTAAGTTCTACCCCTCATCATGAAGGACATACGGACCTCCACAACGTTAGGTTCTACCCCTCACCAAGGACATACGGACCTCCAAAACGTTAGGTTCTACCCCTCACCAGGGACATACGGACCTCCAAAACGTTAAGTTCTACCCCTCATCAAGAACATACGGACCTCCACAACGTTAGGTTCTACCCCTCACCAAGGACATACGGACCTCCAAAACGTTAGGTTCTACCCCAGTGTTTTGGCACTATAATTTGAGTACATCTAGAGCCATGGGATTACAGGAACCAACATTAAATATGTAGCCCTTTTGATAATACGATAAATAAAAGTATGCCTATGTATATTTGATTGAGCCAGGAAAATAAATTAAAGAGATTCCACAGCTTGCACGCACAACTACAGGTCGAGTGAGATTACGACGACGACGACGCCTAGTTTATCACATAAGCTTTCTTCTTATTCTGCAAATAGTCGAGAAAATGAAAGTTAAAACATACTTGGTTCAGTGGATAAGCACGTTAAAGCTGCATGTATTTGCCCCACGTGGGTTCGTGTCCTGGCAAAAGCATGTCTGATGGAAAACTCCACCCTTCATCTCATCTCTGTCTGAGGTTGCTGTGCCCGTATAACATTATATGACATGTTAACATGACGTACACTCCCATTTTATTTCAATTACAAGAAATGTCATTGTAAGTGACAAATGCCCTCGAAATTGTTAGTGAATATATGAACGACATGTGTATGCACACAGTTCAAAACTGTGACAACATCATAAGTTTAAACATGTTTATAAATATTCATGGACATAATGGTCAGATCAGGTAAAGGTTCAGCAAAACTGGAAGGTGGAAAAGATATGCCACAGTTTAAAAGTTTGAAAAGATCAAATTTATTTCATTAGGTATATTTTGATAATGTAACAAAACTCAGCTGTTTTAGCTTTCAGTACTTGAACACAGGATATGGGTCTAAACAGGAGCCTGTTGTATGATGTATCATTCACATGGGTTGCCGTGTTTTGGCAAAGGTCACACAGTCATTTTCACTAATGGTCACTTTAATAACCTTGACCTTGGAGCCACGGACCTGGATTTTGCGCGCCACAAGTCGTCTTGTTGTGGTGAGCACCTGTGCCAAGTTATTTGAAAATACGTCCATAAATGTTAGAGTTATTTAACGGACACAATGGTACGGACAATTGACGGACGGACGGACGAACGGAGGCGATTTTAACATACTCTTTTTTTTCAGAAACTTCGGTATAAATATGGTATATTAAAGAGTAAACAGAGGTATCATAAAAGCAATTTTAAAAAAAACAAGAAAAAAGAAAAGAAAATAATGTAACAAAATGCCAGCGCAACTCTACATATACTCTTTTTTATAGATAGTAAATATAAAAAATACACGATGTAAATTCAAAAAGTGGCCCGCAACAGCAACTGCACCTTTTAGGCCATAATCTGCAAAAAATATCAGTAATAGTTTGAGAACCTTACTCGTATAATTAAACCAAACAGTTAAAAGAAAGTAAAATCTCGCTAAAAAAGGATGTGACCATTTCCAGTACGTTATTCATATGTATACAAAAAGAAACGGTAATCGAAAACAATAAGAATTCAACCTAAATTCGTATACTTTCTTGTCCGACTTGTTTGACTTTGTGGTGTGTGTGGTGCGTTTGTGATTGTAGTGTGTATGATACGGGCTCCCTGGTCCCTCATATCATAAATGCTGGGTGTTGATGAGGGATATGCCATTATCACGCTATTTTAGGGGTGGTTAGCTTGTCCATTTGCAGCATATTGATACTTATGGGCATCGAACTGGGGTCTGTTCGGTTCATAACGTGTGTTTATGTTTTAATGTTTGGGTATTTTGTTGGCGGTGGCCAGTCAAGACTGCCATACGCCACAGGTTGGATATGAAAGGCGATTCTTAGTCCTAAATGGGCATGTGCCGTATTTACTATTATTGTTTTTGATTACCGTTTCTATTTGTATACATATGAATAACGTACTAGAAATGGTCACATCCTTTTTTAGCGAGATTTTACTTGCTTTTAATTGTTTGGTTTAATTATACGAGTTAGGTTCTCAAACTATTACTGATATTGTTTGCAGAGTATGGCCTAAAAGGTGCAGATACTGTTGGGTGCCACTTTTTGATTTCGAATTTACATGGTGTTTTTTTTATATATACTGTAGAGTTGCGCTGGCGTTTAGTTACATTCTGTGCCCCGGGTTTAATCCTCCGTGGTGCCACTGAGTTTCGTTGGTGTGTTCTTGGGCAAGACACTTTCCCTTAGCCCCGTCCGTCGGATGGGGACGTAATCCGGGCGGTTCCGTGTATCGGTCTCCGAGCACGTTAAAGAACAATAGGAATCTATTCGATAATAAGAGTAGGGCACGGTTCCCGGATTCCTATGTATCATTCCCCTCTCTCTGGGGCTGCTCTAAATAACCTATACTGTGTTGATGAGCCGTTAAACAACATTCAACAAACAACTAACATTTTTTTTTTTTTTTTATTTGCTTCTATGATACCTCTATTTACTCTTTAATATACCATATTTATACCCATGTTTTTTGAAAAAAAAGTATATTAAAATCGCCTCCGTTTGTCCGTCCGTCCGTCCGTCCGTCTGTCCTTTACCGCATCTCCTTCTAAACCGCTGAACGGAATTCAACCAAACTTAGTAATGAACCACGGAGTACACTATGTGTCGTGTTTAATGTCAGTAAGTATACAATATTGATGACGACCTGACGTAATAAATTTGATTAAGTCGTCAATTTTCTTATCGACATAGTGAAATATAACTAGTCAAGATGACATACAACAACTAAACTTATTTGATTGACGAAAATGTCGACTTAAGTCTTTCTGACATGTCAAGGTAAATCGTACTAAGACGCATTCTTTCAAGTCGAAATGATTCAAGAAACACGCAGTAAGTCGAGAAAATGCGGCCGAGAAGATGCGAAACAATGCAACAACCCACCAATTTCGAAGTCTATAAGGAGGTTATTAACGGAACAACTGGTGACCCTTATACGTTTCCTACGGAAGCGTATTCGTGCCTCGTCTTGTTGGGTTATATTGAATTTCTCATTTTAAACTATCTCGAGTTGTTATGATATATATCTATATATCGATATATTTGTGTCGACAAAACACGTTGTAATTCAACAAATGCAAAAGAAATACGTTGACATGGTTCTTTATTTTACAATAAATCGTTTTTATTGAATTTGACATTTTTTTCTTTTCTTTATATCACGTTGAAACAACACAACTAAAAATATATCAATATAAAGGTACTCGACGTAATGAGAATTATGTGTATTACACGAGATATTTATGTGATATACTCGAGATCTTTGTTTCAAGTTATGTGCAGTTTGTCGATAATGTGATATAAATATGTCGATTTAAAATCAAAAAAATGGTAAAACAATTCGATTTAAATTCGTGCTTTATTTAAATCAAATTTTCACCGGAATGATTAGCCCCGGTCATCCGGCCTGCTTCTGATTTCTTTGCTACGCTTTGTTGTTCGTGTAATTCTAGTCTCGGACAACCAAACATGTATGATGTATATAAAGAAATATAAAAATAATCGGACAGGGAAAGCAGCATTCAAGGACGACAGTCAACCACAAAACACAAAAACAAACACGCAAACAGACAAACGAGAAGGCAAAAGTAATAAAAAATGCAAACGACATCACAAACACAAAAAGGTTGACAATAGGGCTACCGCCTTGGAACGGTCAGGGGCAACAAAGGCAACTGGGGGTTTAAACCGGTTCTAGGGTGCACCAAACCTCACACTTACCCTACTGTCATCCAATTAAAACAAGACAGTGTAAATAAAGAAATCCCCTATATGTCTTTCTTGCAGATATCGGTCTTGGCAGAATAGGCCGATTAATGTACCCACTAGCGATTAGCCATCTGTATTCGCCATTTCTTCACGAAAGTAAAAGTCAACGTTTGCATGACCTTTTATTTGGTCTTATCTTCCCAGACCTACCCAGAAGAAAACAATAAACGTAACCATCTCTTTCAGAATTTAAAAACTGACTTTGACCAATCATCGATCATACCCGTTTTTCGGCATGACCTCATTTTGAGGTGTCAACATTTTTAAAGAAATTTTACTCTAGCCTTGGTCACCCGTACTGCTTTTAAATTCTTCGCTATGCTATGCTACACGGATTCAGCCTGGGGAAACAGCACCAGGGCCTGGGGGAAATGGATGGTTGAACTGGCAACTAACGTTGGGGAGATTTTGGCGAGACTTCGAGAGAGTATTTGTACTATGGACGTATTTTCATGTTTATTAATAGATTTAAAATTTAAAATGTTTTACTTATAACTTGTGGGAAGCAGCACATGATGACAACAGGTGTAACTAAACTGTTATGTTTTGCTGTATTTAGCGACATTTATACTTTGTTTTCTGTTATTTTGACATAATATTAACTGTTATCTGTTATTGGTTTATTTAATGTTGTCTGTTACGTATTTATAGTGTCCCGCTCCCTCACCCCCTCCACTACCGACGTTAAGTTGTAAACCTTGTACGTGAGGAAGTGTCGATTCTTACGGATGGTCTGCCTCAATTTAGGATTGTTATTTTATTTACTGTGAACTGTTCATTGTTATCTGTTATTATTCAAATTCAATTTGTTGTTATCCTTTTATGAGACCCACTCCGGCTACCCCCACCCCCACACAACCCCACCCTTATTATTTAGTTACAACGTAATGTTATGTAAACGTTGACTTTTATGTGCGTGAAGAACGGGCGAATACAGTGGGCGCTTTTTTTTGTAGTATCTGCCCAGACTAATATTTGCCAGTAAGATGCATGATACTGTCTGCCCAGTTGTCAAGGTCCTGTGAGTGTCAGGAGTGAGATGGGATTCCTATGGGCAGTTTACCATTTGTTATAGAGTCCTGGTGAAGCCCCCTGCAACACACGACTGTCTGTGATTGAATTTCATGAATTTTAGCTTGAATGCCTAGGACCCTATTCAAAGTGAAAACATGTTTTACCCCCAACCCCACCCCATCCTCATGCAGCCTTATTTATAACTTAACGTTATACAAATGTTGACATTTATTTGCGTAAACAAATGGCGAATACAGCTGGCTAATCGCTAGTGAGTGGTTTAGTGAGTACTTTATTCGGCCTAATCTGCCAAGACCGATATCTGCAAGTAAGACATATACATCATACATGTTTGGCTGTCCAAGACTAGAATACAAGAACAACAAAGCGCAGCAAAGAAATCAGAAGCAGGCCGGATGACCGGGGCTAATCGTTTCGGTGAAAATTTAATTTAATTATAATATGACGTTAACTCGATTTGTTTTACCATTTTTTAGATTTTAAATCGACATATTTATGTCACATTATCGACAAAATGTACATAACTTGAAAAAAAGATCCCGAGTATATCACATAAATATCTCGTGTAATACACATAATATTCATAAAGTCGAGTCCCTTTATATTGATATATTTTTATTTGTTTTGTTTCAACGTGATATACAGAAAAGAAAAAATGTCAAGTTCATTAAAAACGATTTATTGTAAAATAAAGAACCATTTCAACGTATTTGTTTTGCATTTATTGAATTACAACGTGTTTTGTCGACACAAATATATCGATATATAAACATATATCGTAAAAACTCGAGATAGTTTAAAACGAGAAATTCACTATAACCCAACAAGACGAGGCACGAATACGCTTCCGTAGTTTGCATATGTCTGTCCCACACATTGAAAAGAAACTTTACTGTAGTATTTTACTAAAACAATATAATTTATTGGTCACGGTGGGGAATCAAAGGCACCATAACGACATTGTTATGCGTTAAAATTGTCACCGTGCATTTTCCGTTACGCTGCCCAGGCAGAAACTGTCGTCAAAAGGTGAGTGTGAAATTGTGTGTTTTTTTTATCAAGACGTTTTATGTCCAATTCCCCAAAATTGGGGAATGTCATTCCGGACAAATATGTCCAACCTTTATTTTGAAAGCAAAATAATTGAAAAAATGCCAAAATCTAATCGTGTAGAGCGTTTGGACTTTGCAAGAGTTCATTGTTGATTTGTCAAAATCTGAATTTTGTGACCATTCTTCAACGATCTGCAGCTCTACGCTAATATTTGACCTTCATACAACTGTGTAATGGACAGACGGATGCTCTGATACAAAAAAAATGAATATTATGTGCCATATAAAATGCTATGAACCCATTTTTTTAAACGTCGTGGTGCCCAGGTCGAGATTATGGTGCCCAGGTCGCGACATGGTGCCCAGTGCAAGTAACTTTAAAAGAAACAAAACGGTCACATTTAATAAAATATACACAGGTATCCACTAAATAAATATTTGAATTGACTTGACCTGTGTTAAAATGTGTTTGTAGGGAAACTTAATTCAACTTCAAACTGCTAAATTATCCAATTAGTCCGTCCCTCCACAATCCCTGCTTTTTGCTTCGAACTCTGTTCATGTTCCCATTAATTATCCACCAAATAGTCTTTATAGGACATAACTATAAGGCGAACTGGACAGCCAAACCAGTACTTGATAAATGTGACCTTTTTTCTTCTTTTAAAGTGACTTGCACTGGGCACCATGTCGCGACCTGGGCACCATAGTCTCGACCTGGGCACCACGACGTTTCAAAAAATGGGTTTATAGCACTTTATATGGCATATAATATTCAGTTTTTTGTACCCGAGGATCCGTCTGTCCATTACACAGTTGTATGAAGGTCAAATATTAGCGTAGACCTGCAGATCGTTGAAGAAGGTCACAAAATTCTGATTTTGACAAATCAACAATGAACTCTTGCTAAGTCCAAACGCTCTACACGATTATATTTTGGCATTTTTTCAATTATTTTGCTTTCAAAATAAAGGTTGGACATATCTGTCCGGAATGACATTCCCCGATTTTGGGGAATTGGACATAAAACGTCTTGATAAAAAAAAAACACAATTTCACACTCACCTTTTGACGACAATTTCTGCCTGGGCACCGTAACGGAAAATGCACGGTGACAATTTTAACGCATAACAATAGCGTTATGGTGCCTTTGATTCCCCACCGTGTTGGTGGAAAGAAGAATTGAAATTGACTATAAGTAAATACAGTGGGTAAAAGTGACCATAATTTTGATAAATAAACCACAACAATAAGAAACAGAACAGAACCTAGCTGGACGAAGTAGGTTAAAATGCTGCAGCCATGTGCAGTTTCAAACGGTGTCCGGTTGGGGCCAGATACAATGTCGCATTGTCGTGGGCAACAATGCGACACCCGACAATGTGACATAGCGACATTGCGATATGACAATGCGACAAACTACCGAATATAAATGATCAGGTCAACATCGCGATATTACAACAATTGAAAGAATGTGGCATTGTCGTTGGCGACATTACAACTATTGAAAGAATGTCGCGTTGCCGTGGGCGACATAAAGACAATGCGACACAATGTCATGTTGTCGTGGGCGACAATGCGACACCCGACAAGCGACAACTCAGCATTGTGAAACGACATCGTGACATTGCGATAAGTGACAATTATGTCGCGATGTCATATCGCAATGTCGCAATGTCGTATCTCAATGTCGAGTTGTCGTATCGCAATGTCACATTGTCATATCGCAATGTCGAGATGTCACAATGTCGGGTGTCGCATTGTTGCCCACGACAATGCAACATTGTATCTGGCCCCAACTGGACACCGTTTGAAACTGCACATGGCTGCAGCATTTTTACCTACTTCGTCCAGCTAGGTTCTGTTCTGTTTCTTATTGTTGTGGTTTATTTATCAAAATTATGGTCACTTTTACCCGTGTATTTACTTATAGTCAATTTCAATTCTTCTTTCCACCAATAAATTTGTATTTTATTTTTTTAGTAAATACTACAGTAAAGTTTCTTTTCCATGTGTGGGACAGACATAGGGAAGTTGAATCAACAGGTAGTGCCTCTTGTTAAGTTATTTGTCCCTGCAGCAGAAGACGTTTTCTAGGTTACGCCACTGAACTTGGACAAGTTCAAAACCAGTTTCATCAGACTAGACACATCACAGTTATAGCCTTTGATTTTTTAAAAAAACTCTTTTCCGGTAGGCCTTAGACTATTCAAACCAGTAGAGTGATACAGGCCCTCTTGTGCATCTTGTTCCCGGAAGACTACTTAATACACGCCACTCTGTAAATGACATAATTTTAGACATGGAGGTCATATTGAGTGACAATTTGGCCATAAAACACAAATCTGTCTATCCATCAGCAATTTCATAAAATAATATTCTAGTCTAGATTTGAAACAGTTTAATGACAATTGATCACAATATATTTGGAATGGATTGACCCTGTAAGATTTTGGTAGGTCGCCCAAGATCGCCAAGTTGGCTAAAACTATGTAAAATTTATGGAAATTTGAAATGTCCAGCAATCGTGCAAATATTCATTCAGTCTTTTCTATCAAACCTTGCATTCTCAGTACTTTCAGTACTTTGATTTATCATAAGGCCAGTAATTATGTAGGGGAAATAACCCTGCAAGTGATGTGGCAAATATCGCCGCCAGTTGTCGCACCGTTTCACTTTGCACGTAATGAAATCAGTTTCTGTTGAACGGATTGCGTTTGCATTGCACCGACTTTGTTTTCGCCCGATCATTTTACTTACCATCAGACCAAATGTGTTTGCGTTAAACTGATTCATATTGCATCATGCTGATTTACTTTGTTCTGTATCACTTCACATTTTTCGATGAATCGTTTAAGTTTTCATCGTACCGATTTGTATTTTATTGTATTGCATTAGTGTTTTTGTCAAATGGTTTGTCATTGCACTGAATGATTTCTATTTGCGTCGTATGGTTTGAAATTTTACACCTTATCATTTCACTTCGAACCGTATCAATTCACTTTGTAACAAATGAACAGAGTTTACACGTCGGATCGAATCAATATGTACGTCATCAAATGACTTCATGTTAAATTAAATGGCCTGTCATTGAATGGTTTGTGAATATCCGCATTTTGACGGTTCTGGCTTCCCATAGTATAACAGATTGTGTGTGAGTCGTTCGGTCCACGCAGCACGAGAGGTAGTGTTCAGTGTGTCCAAGTATCCAAACAATATTTTTGTTTATATAGAAGTATTTTTTCTTATTCTAGCATCCTATTCAATTTGTTTATTTTAATAATGCTTAGTGGATTTTTTCTGTCTTCATCCTTTCCTAAATATAATACTAGTATGTGCTTGTTATTTTGTGTTGTTGTTGTTTTTTAAAACTGTTTAAAATATATTTAACTTCTCCGCTATGTAAATTGTTAAGCATATAAATTATTATCCCCATGGAAAGGATCTCTAGAAGGATTTTGCTTTGTTTTCAATCAATTTATTATAATTGTATGTTTTGTTTGCTTGTTTGTATGGAGTTTTACGTCATTTTCAACAATGCAAAGTTATATATGACGATCGAATTTTTGTGGTGGAGGCAGACCACCCACGTTTCCTGGGTAGAACAAATACTGTACACCTCCCGCCATCCGTAAGAATCGACACTTCCTCACTTACAAGTCGCGATCCCAGTGGGATTCGAACCCGTAGCGGTGAGAGGCGAAGGTTTATAACGAATCGTCGTTAACCATTCGGCCATACAGACGTTGTTATAATTGTACGTAACATTTGTAATGTATAGTATGTTATCTTTGAAATAGAATATGTTTTAACCAACACACTCGTATAAAAGTCTCAGCAACACGCCCAGTAAAATAACACAACAAACTCAGACTCCAACACCAATTTCAAAAAGGTCAAAAACAATCCAAAACATAAATAAAATCAAAAGGTCACGTGCTGATCAGACATTGCAGATCAATAGTAGACAAAAACAACAACAACATAACATGGTCAACTTAACAAAAGCAAGCATAATTGTAACCACCGAATTCTGGCTTAATTAAGCCCAAACACTTCGACAAAGAAACAGAATATATGGAACAGGAGATATGGATTAGCTAGGTCAAATGAGGGCGATGTTTCTGTCGCAATCTATGATTCGTTAATATCAAACGAAATCACAGTTTTTCGCTCAGACTCTGAACACCTGTGGATAAAGAGAGAATTCTCAGGATACAAACCGCTCATTATTGTCGCATAGTAACGACCACATGAATACGACCCACAAATCTCACTTGGATTCTTCGAATCCCTATAACTTGCCAAAATAAATCCTGAGAAATACCGTCTCACACTCAGTATTATGGTACCGCCCGCAACTCGAGTATTATGGTACCGCCCGCAACTCGAGTATTATGTTACCGCCCGCAACTCGAGTATTGCTTCACTGTCTCTGTCTCCCTAAAACATCGAATGCTACGTACATAAACCATATTGAAGCTATCCAACGCAGTTCAATTCGCTGGGCAAAGCCAACGCACTTAACAGGCGGGGCAGAGTACCTTAAAGGAACACATAGCAATCTTGAAGTGTTTAACAAACATTGAAATAAGCATCTGGATATATTTAATTAGTATTATTTTGACTTTGAACCTGCCTGCAAATAATTAAATAATTTTTAATTTTCATTTTTTCGTCTTATTTTATCATGCTTTGAAATATATTATTTGTGCAATATAATCAACAGTTCATTATGCAAACACTGTTTGGTTAAAGGGAATGTAGCGACACAGCCAAACAATCTCTTTTATTGAGAGTTCTGAAAAACTTGCAAAAAGGTGAACGAATTATCAAAATCGGATGTTAAACAAAACAGATAGGATCATTTGAATGTTGTTCTATAGTATATGGGAGCCGCCATTTTGAAAACTATGACGTCATATAGTTATATATGACCATATATGGAATATTGATAAATATCATTTAAAGCAAAGCAAATCACTGCAAATGAATGCAAACTCCTTTACTGGTCATATAAGCATTATTGCCATTAGTTATACATAATCTTCATACAGTTTCTTTAATTGTTTCCTATAAATGAGTAAATTTTCATAGTTATCAATACTCCATATACGGCCATTTAGAACTGTGATGTCATAGCTCTAAAATGACGGCTTCCATATTCGTTTCAACAGAACCTTCAAACGATCATATCTTCTTTGTTTATCATCCGATTTTGATAATTCTTTCGCCCTTTTCCAAGTTTTTCAGAACTCTCAATATTTACAATGTTTGTTAGTGTCGCTATATTTCCTTTAATACTATTCTTATTAATTACTATTAATGATTAAACAAATGCGACTAGTTGCCAGATCCAGGGTGGCACACATTGAACGGATTATACTGCATGAATAAATACCAAGGAAACTCTATACCAAAATACATAATAGGAAATACAAACTTAAGACAGATTTGCAATTTTCGTAAATACGTTATTATTCTAGTTTCTAAAAGCCTAGACGAGTGGTAGCCCAGCCTTTGAGTGCGGTTGGGAGGAAGGGTGCTTGTACCGATCGTCTTTTTTGTAGTAGAGGCAGACTACCCCATTTTCCTGGGTAGAACCAGTACTAGTCTGCATACCTTCCGCCGTCCATAAGAATCTACACTTTTTCACTTGACAAGTCGAGCTCCATGTGGGATTCGAACCCGCAGCGGTGAGAGGCAAATTGTCAATCTGAAAAAGCACAAATATGCCGTTTAAAAGGTTTACTGCTACGACGCATAGAGTTACCCCGTGAATTACGCTCCACGGAAGTTCTATGCGTAGCACGCTTACGCATAGAGCTCCCATATATGCGTAAGCAGTTTAAGTTGGAGCTGTATGTGTAAAGGATATTCATACCTTGTTTGAGTATCGCTCAAAGCGACGCATATAGCATCATAGTGTCACAGTTTATCATATGGAAGAATCTTCCTCAAACGGCTTTTTACATGGAGCGTATAGGGGGAAATTTCATTATTGTTTAATATTAGAAATTCTACAAATATGATCGCTTAGGTGCAAACGGTTTCTTAAAATACAATTTATTATCTTTATTTTGATATAAGTTTCATATTTTTATGTTAAAAGGATCTTGGTCTCTTATCGAGTTTAAATACACCATCTAGTGTCCTTATATGTTCTATATAAAATTCTTAAAATATGTCGAACATGTGTTTTTTAATTGTAAATATATCGCATAATGACGAAACTGAAGCCTTAGGTGCAAACGGTTCTGAATAGGTGAAACAATAATCTTTATTTTGATATAGCTTTTTTGTTAATGACACTACTTATAGATGGTCTGTTTTACAAGCAAAGATAGCAATTTTTTTTAAATTATTAATTGTTGTTGTTGTTGTTGTTGTTGTTGTTTGCGATAATCACATTAAGCAGACGACGCGGAGAAATATATATCATGAAGAGTTGTATGCATAAATATTTAATTCATGCAAAAACCCATTACACATGTATTTCTCTGTCCAATGATGGTATTTCCATTTTAGGCAAAACAGGAGTCAGAACGAAACTTTTGCTATACCAAAAATGATGGTATTTTTAACTTTTAAACAGCTTTTTATAGAATTTCTCGCTATTATAATGCCATTTCCATAAAAATACACTTAAAAAAAACTATTCTCAGTTATAGCTTATTAAAAGCTTGTTTATAATAACGTATTTCATGTAAATATTAAACTGATTTTTTAAAAATGTGTTTTGCTTAAATTTTCTAAAGTGCATTTATAGTTTCACTCCATATGGTCACTTTAGATACATAAAGATTCCCGATGTTTTATGGCCCCCATAAAGTGTGCAAGTGTGACTGCCGACACGCTAAATTACATAACGCCCGAGGCGGCTTTATCGATATCTGCGGGAGATAAATCGGTATTAAACTATCACCAAGAGTTACATTTCGTGAAATTATTGTTTTTTCAGTCGATTTCGATTTGAAGAAGATTCTTCTATATGCTTTACTTTATTTTAGATGACTTGAGCTATTGTTTCAACTAGTACCAAGTTCACATAAGGTCATTATCTTAGGGCACATTGTTAATCAGTAGGTGCTTGGTCATATATGTAGTTCATCCTCGAGTCTTGAAAATTGAAATCCAACCTTCCACTGACAGTATTTAGCCTGACGCGATATAGCGCGTATTCATACAGCTGTGTTATTCAGTCGCAGTACGTCATGATCAGTGTGCCGCTCCGCGGGATAACAAACTTGTACAAAATATGTCAGTCACGCCTAACCCGGAGATGGACATTCTACATCTGTTAAGATAAGCCAATTCCGACATGTCACTCACCTACTACTCTAAATTCGGCGGAAATCTGTTCCACTCTCATAACATCGTTCCCCTCCTCTTATCTGTAACATATACATACATTTGATGTTTACAACTTTTTAAATTTATATTGTTTTTCTTTCAAATTAGAACGTTCAACAAAAACGTGCGTGTCTCTTAGTCAGTTAAAGACACACACCATGGACACGTCAATTTTGAGATCTGTTTTACACAAATGCATCCATCAAAACAAATTAAACATCTACTAAATGTATTTGTTTGTTTGAATGGTGTTTTAAGTAATTTTTAGCACATGTTAGGCCATATATGACGGTCGATTTGTTTGTGGTAGAACCAGACTATCCCCTTTTTTACTCTTTTGTTTATGTACGCTAGAGATAAAGCAATGTATCTGATGTTTATGTACGATGGAGACGTATGCATGAAATCTGGTGTTTATATACTTTCCAGCATAAGCAAAACAGAAATGTAGAACGGGGTTAACACTAAAAACAGACACCCTTGCTATGTTTTTTACACATTTGTCTTTTCATTTCGTCCAAGTGAATATGTTGATACTCTTTGTTTCGAATTAGAACAATACGATCTATTAAATATAATAAATTATATATTAACAATCCTCAGTTAGAAAGGTCACAATGATCCTATGTAACCAGTTACCGGTTGAAAATACTGTACACATTATTTTGATTAGGGATATCAGTTTCCTCAAGTGATTGGACAAAGCAGCAAGGATGATGATTTGTGGCTGATAAGAGACAACGTTTGGGAAAATGTATGTATACTTTCCAGTGAAATGGTGCTATATTACAAGTTCCCTGACCGTGCCCTCATTGATAAGTATTGGATTATAAGAACACTTTCTGTAATGGAGAAACCACGAACAACTGTAGATTCGTGAAAAATAATGCACGAGCCCCGAAGGGTGCTATGCGACCACATTATAACATATTTTAAAAAGGTAACCGACCCCCTCGTAATTATATCTTATGGGAAATAGTCGATATAAAATTTAAAATGTTATGTTTCTTTTTACGGAGATGAACGTTTAAAAATGCCTTTCGAGTAATTGTGTATTAGATATGCGTTGCGCCAGCACGTTTGTCCCGTGCAATTTGTCCCGTGCAACACCTGATATATCACACCATTCAGCGCAGACTACACCATGTACTCGGACGACTATTTTTTCGTTACACAAAATAGTAATGAGAAAATTCCGCCTATATTAAGGACATATTTCGAGCCTATTGTATTTGGGGGCAGAGAATTTCTAACTGTAAATAAACTGTTAGCCATGCAATTTCATGGGAACATTGTGATAATCAATTTTGATTCAGATTATGAGGCCCACTCACTAAAGCCTTTTTGTGTGCACTAAAATATAAACACAAAACAGAAAGTTGTTCATTTAATACTTTGCTATCATTCTTGTTCTAGAAACAACAAAGGAATAACAGACAAGTTTTGTATTTAAACTGGCTTTTCTAAATTACAAAGTTGTGTTTAGCTTTTCAAACCCAAGACAATATCTAATACAAAATAGCAATGAGGAAATTCCGACTATATTAATAGGTATGCCTTTAAAATGCATTTATTTAACATATTACTGTTTGCAAATGTGTCTTATACCTCAGGGTATGAAGTATATTCCACCAGTTGAATTGGATATATCGTATGGCCACCTGTGCCACTGGACAAGTCAAGGTTTTGAAAGGTATTTTCTTGTTCTAGTTTTGTCTCGCCTGCTGCAGCAGAGGCGAGACTTATGCGCCACTCATTGCGGCTGCGGCGGCGACGTCAGTTATTATGAAAATATTTTTTATTTTTACAACATCTTGAAAACTATGAGAGATACATTTTCCAACCTTGGTTTTATGACATATTCTACACCTATACCATAACCATATATTAAACATTTTCATTTTCACATACTCCTTCTAAGGGACACACGGCAATCTTGAAGTATTTGAAATTGGTGTCTCGATTTATATATCCAGTTTCATTTTTACTTTTACCCTGGTTACATTTAAATAAATCAAATTTTAATTAGTTACTATTTCGTCTGATTGTATAATACAACAAGTTTGAATATATTATTGGTGCAATAATATCAAAAATTAATAATATGCAAAAACAAATGGCTTAATATAATTCTTATAATTAACATTAATGATTGAACACATGCAATTTATGTAGAAAAACTAAAGGGACGCCGCTAGTTTTTAAAATATCAAGATTGCCATGTGTCCCTTTAAGGCACTACACAGTATGTCAACCTGTGGTATTGAAAACAAGTTCCATGCAATGTGCATTTTAACATAAGTTACGCCATTAACTGTGGTACGTTAGTAACTAATTTAATAGAAAGAATATATAAAGAAAGAAAGAAAGAAATGGAAAAATGCAAGTGCTTATTACTTTAAATTTCAAAATGATAATTTTTAGTAATATTTTGACATGCAAAGTAAATACTGAACAAAAACGGTTTATCGCAACTTATTAGGGACCTTGATTAAACATCTGAACATTGATACATATTAAAAATGCTAGGTAAGTATCCGCAGCAGGTCTCCAAGGTAAACAGCCTCTAGTCGATAGAACAATGTAGGTAAGGGAAGTCAGCCAAAACTAGAATTGAATTGGATTTTACGGCGCACCAACACATGAAAGGTTATATGGCGCCTATCAGGAATGAACATGCCAGGTTCATACAGGTTCATCCAGGTTCATCCTTCACGCAGTCGCAGAATCCCGTTATTGCGGATTTCCTTCCGACACCATTTACACAGATTTCAAATGTTAATATTAACTAACATATGAGAGAGTGTATGTGCGCGCGCGTGCTTGCGTGCGCGCGTGTGTTTGTGGGTGCGTTGGCCGTACTAGTGTGCGTGCTATTATCTATATGGTTGTTAACATTTAAATCTGATGAATCTGAAAGCCATTTTACTACTACTTCTTCATAAAAAAAAGAAAATTCATAAAACATTTTTGTTTAAAAAAAAAGAAGTGCAGAGCCGCGGGTTTGAACCCCGTCCGCAACGGGGTAAGCATATTTAGAACAACGCGTTATCCTACTGCGCTACGGAGACCGATTAACATCAAATGTACTAATTAAGTTCCTATCACATAAATACGTTCAATCGCGAAGGACCTTGTGCTTTTCAATATACTGCTTTTCCAGGTCCGTAGCTACACTGGAGCACACATAGCTACACGTAGCACACTGGAGCACACAGAGGCAGTAGCCTTGGTTGAATTTTTGGTAATGTACTTTACATTTAAAATTTCTTTACAAATCATTTAACTTGTTTAAAGAAAATTAAAGATTTAAATAAATTAACTTAGGAAACGTTAATTACAGGTAAAAATGTCCAGCTTTTATTTAACACTGCCGTACAGGCGGAAGCTAACATCTTTCAAATCTGTTTTCAGCTGGAGGAATCGTTGATTTCACAGACTGAATAAAATGTTTTCTGTGGATTTTAAAATCTGATCGATCAGATTGTAATGTTCAGGTTGGCAATTCATACATTTTTTGTTGCATTGTTTTTCGTAAAACATAAATACGAGGCCCACCCCGAAACATTGGGGTGTGGGGCCGTCCGGCTCCTATGTGTATAAGACTATATATAGAAACTCTATCACTTTCTCTCTGTCTCTCTCTCTCTCTCTCTCTCTCTCTCTCTCTCTCTCTCTCTCTCTCTCAACCCCTCTTAATACCTCCCACACTCCCTCCTTCCTTCAACCTCCTCTCTCTCATCTCCACTCCTCCCTCCCTCTCGCTTACTTTCTCTCTCCTCTCTCTCTTTCTCTATTTACATTAATTTTTAATTACTACTTCATTTTTTCATCTTTCATCAGTTTTTGTGCACACTATGACCTATTTATGTGTCGACGTGCCGTAAAACACAATTCATTCATTCATTCTCTTTCTCTATCTCTTACCTTCTCCATCTCTATGTCTCTCTATGTCCATATTTATTTCTGTATGTCTGTCTGTCTGTCTCTCTGTGTCTTTCTCTCTATCTTTTTCTTTATCTTACCTTCTCCCTCTCACTGTCTCCCTCTGTCCATCTTTCTTTCTCTCTTTCGTTCTTTCTTTCTCTCTGTCTGTATTTCTGTCTGTATTTCTGTCTCTCTTTCTTTCTCTCTCTTTCTCTCTTTCTCTCTCTCTCTCTGTCTCTCTCTGTATTTTATTTTTCAATATTTAAATTCATGCATACATTAAGACAACTTTATTTTAAAAAAAAATTGATTTATAATCTACTAATATCATGCATGCATAACTTCAAATACTGTATCTCCATCTTTACCATTAAATATGACCCTTGGTTGGGGTCCCCTATACCAACATTCCAATGTTGATGAACAATGTCTCCCTTGTGTTTTGTATCAATATACAGTACATACACCCACATAAAAATGGAGGATTACTTGTTTGTATAATAGTTTCGTTGATGCAATAGGATAGTTGGAAAGAGTCTTTTTTTAAAAGGCCGCTACGTTTAATTATAGGTATTGTTTCGGATTATATAAATATGGACTTATAAGGTTGTTTTGAATAAGTACATCTTTAGCTTTCTTTTCAATTTCTAATGACTTGTATTTCGTATTAGATCTTTCTACAGAAGAGTGGTCTCATCAGTTCGGTGGTCAAATGTCGTCTGCTAAAATTCGCTTTTATACCCGATGTAAGACCAATGGTCGATTCACAAAGTACCTGAAGTGTCTCATACAGTAGCGCCTTTTATCATTAATATTCAGTGAATTTAGGTGCGCATGTTGTATATATGAACCCACACGTACACAGTAATACTTGGTACAACATTCGTAATAACCGTTAAAAATTTTCAGTACTAGTTTGCCTTTTATCGGGATTGTGTAGCTTTAAGGAGGTGCTAGGGGCATACTAGGTTTCGCACATGATATTGCCTCTCAGGAACAGATACAAGAAAACCGAGTCTTCGAAAACTGCTACTTTTCACTCTTGTTTGTCTTTGTTGCTTCCAGGGAATCCCCTTTTCAGTATTTATATTATTGTCTTGATGATTGTGTTCTATTTTTACACATGCATAATCCAGTTAAATAAAAAGGGTGTAAGTAGTTGTTAACTATTAAAGACAAAGTCTATACGTGTGGCTCCAAACCCATACATTTTCAAAATATGCAGGGTTATAATTGCCCGTTTCTCAAAAGCAAGTACCACGACCTACCTGTTTCTGTTCCTTGAACTATACTATATTTACTAACGATACAAAATATTTTAAACAATATATTCTTCTTCATAAGAAA
This sequence comes from Cyrtodaria siliqua, assembly GCA_037043455.1. Lineage (NCBI taxonomy): Eukaryota > Metazoa > Mollusca > Bivalvia > Adapedonta > Hiatellidae > Cyrtodaria > Cyrtodaria siliqua. The sequence continues at coordinate 18,331 of JAWPHD010005419.1, read as the reverse complement.
TACTCATTTTTCTGAGTTGTTGTTTTTTACGAAATGTCTCTTTCCCCCAAGAAAATCTGTTATTTATTTCCAAGGCTCTGCATGGCGTTAGAAGTGAGATCCCGCTCTATTATTGCATAGATCATGTATTTTCTGCACAAATACATAAAATAGGGTCATATGGATTGAGTTTGAATACCTTTATTGAAATATGATTTGAATTTTGAAATTCAGTTTCTTGTTTCTGTGTGTGTGTTTTTTTGCAGTTGTACGGAATTATAGGCGATATGTCCAAATGGAAATATACCTTAAATAAACCAAGCGAGCGACATACTATTTTTACAGGTAAAATAGGTTTATAAAAGGCAGTTCTTTGTTCCAATTTAAAAACAAAACTCTATGAAAACAATCTGAAATGCCCTAAAAGGAATTCAGAACATTTTTACAAATTTGCTTGAATTATTTAAAAATAGAAAAAAATAAACAGGGCCGCCTTGCTCAAGGATCTTTGCTCAAACTTACATGATTTAAGAAAAGAAAAAAATGAACACGAATGTATGAAATATGTAGGGACAAACTTTCCAAAACAATCCTTTTCGCTGCAATCTAAGATTTCGACGTGTCGATCTCAAGCTTGTACGTAGATGTAGATATGTTTTATAGAGGTAAGTCTGAGCCCAGGAAGACTTTGAAAATTGCAACAGCGCTTTACAGGGTCTGTTTCTGTCTTGTAATGCCATTACAGTGTTTGTTCAAGTCACATCCTGGTTTTATTTATTTCACATTTTATGGTAAAGTACACATTTAAAGTAGTGTCTCAGCCTATCATTCAGTCGTTACAGATTGACACCATTCAGTCGTTACAGATTGACACCATTCAGTCGTTACAGATTGACACCATTCAGTCGTTACAGATTGACACCATTCAGTCGTTACAGATTGACACCATTCAGTCGTTACAGATTGACACACATCCCTATATAGTTATGTCAGCCATCAGGTATTTTGACGCATGGATATTAAAAACAAACTCGGGAAATACTTTTTTTCTTTTATAATGATGCATTCTAAGCTTGAAAATGATACGTTATAAGTCTGAACACAAATTTACGTAAACCTTTCGTCAGGTAATTATTTAGTGTATTTCTTAGATGTTGACGAGTGGATCAAAGAGGGTACATTGCGGCACAGCTCTTTGGTGGAATATATTATACCCTCATAATATTGTGTACAGAGTCATAAACACCCAGTCTACATTGCTGCACAGCTCTTTGGTGGAATGTATTATACCCTCATAATATTGTGAACAGAGTAATAAACACACAGTCTACATTGCTGCACAGCTCTTTGGTGGAATATATTATACACTCATAATGTTTTGTACAGAGTGATAAACACACAGTCTACATTGCTGCACAGCTCTTTGATGGAATATATTATACACTCATAATGTTTTGTACAGAGTGATAAACACACAGTTTACATTGCTGCACATTTCTTTGGTGGAATATATTATACCCTCGAAATGTATTGTACAGAGTGATAAACACATAGTTTACATTGCTGCACAGCTCTTTGGTAGAATATATTATACCTTCATAATCTTGTGTACAGTGATAAACACACAGTCTACATTGCTGTACAGCTCTTTGGTGGAATATATTATACCCTCATAATGTTGTGTACAGTAATAAACACACAGTTTACAATGCTGCACAGCTCTTTGGTGGAATATATTATACCCTCATAATGTTGTGTACAGTAATAAACACACAGTTTACACTGCTGCACAGCTCTTTGGTGGAATATATTATACCCTCATAATGTTTTGTACAGAGTGATAAACACACAGTCTGCATTGCTGTACAGGTCTTTGGTGGAATATATTATACCCTCATAATGTTGTGTACAGTTATAAAAACACAGTTTACAATGCTGCACAGCTCTTTGGTGGAATATATTATACCCTCATAATGTTGTGTACAGTAATAAACACACAGTTTACACTGCTGCACAGCTCTTTGGTGGAATATATTATACCCTCATAATGTTTTGTACAGAGTGATAAACACACAGTCTGCATTGCTGTACAGCTCTTTGGTGGAATATATTATACCCTCATAATGTTGTGTACAGTTATAAACACACAGTTTTCAATGCTGCACAGCTCTTTGGTGGAATACATTATACCCTCATAATGTTTTGTACAGAGTGATAAATACACAGTCTGCATTGCTGCACAGCTTTTTGGTGGAATATATTATACCCTTATAATGTTTTGTACAGAGTGATAAACACACAGTCTACATTGCTGCACATCTCTTTGGTGGAATATGTTATACCCTCGAAATGTTTTGTACAGAGTGATAAACACACAGTTTACATTCCTGCACAGCTCTTTGGTGGAATATATTATACCCTCATAATGTTGTGTACAGTTATAAAAACACAGTCTACATTTCTGTACAGCCCTTTGGTGGAATATATTATACCCTCATAGTGTTGTGTACAGTAACAAACACACAGTTTACACTGCTGCACAGCTCTTTGGTGGAATATATTATACCCTCATAATGTTTTGTACAGAGTGATAAACACACAGTCTGCATTGCTGTACAGCTCTTTAGTGGAATATAGTATACCCTCATAATGTTGTGTACAGTTATAAACACACAGTTTTCAATGCTGCACAGCTCTTTGGTGGAATATATTATACCCACATATTGTTTTGTACAGAGTGATAAACACACAGTCTGCATTGCTGCACAGCTTTTTGGTGGAATATATTATACCCTTATAATGTTTCGTACATAGTGATAAACACACAGTCTACATTGCTGCACAGCTCTTTGGTGGAATATATTATACCCTCGAAATGTTTTGTACAGAGTGATAAACACACAGTTTACATTCCTGCACAGCTCTTTGGTGGAATATATTATACCCTGATATTATACTGAGTGATAAACACACAGTTTGCGCAGTTAAAGCTGCGCGTGAAACTATAAACAATTTCTCTTTCAATCGAAGCGCGCTTGTGCTATATGATACATATACAATGCTGCATTTCAGGTTGCAACAAATCCTTACTACATCGTATTTCGGTTGTTTCAATGCAAATAATTGCTGTTTTTGTCATTTCTACATTGCCAAGTGACCAAGTTTACTGGCAGACTTATATTTGGACATACCGTTATCTTGTAGCCTACATATTCCTACTTTTCGTGACATGGTCAGTGATCTTAGGTCACAGACTGGGTATAAATATAACATTCTGTTCAGTTAAACAATACCAGTCTGCAGATTTCTGTCTCCTTGACGCACAACTCAGGTAAGAAATTTGCATTAATAGCGCTTAAATGTATATGCTAACACTAAACAATATCTGATTACAAACGCCAATAAAAGCACTAGGCATTTATTTTGTACAAAATAAATAAAAATGCAATGAACTCAATTGAAACACTTTATTCGTAAATTGCGAAAATAATATTACTGACAAAATAGAAAATTAATTTCTTTGGGGAAAAAAATCAGATAGTTAAAACAGTTTCGTTGCCAAAATGTCCATATCTTGTTCAGTCATTGGTCATGTTGGTAACGCCGAAAGATATTTCAAATAAATTAAACTCAGTGCTTCTTTCATTCCTTTGGAATAAGAAACAATAAAAGGACTGTGACAAACTGAGATGCGGTAGTGAAATGTGTAACTCTATTTTTTTCTTTATATCACTTATAAAACTAAATGGATTAAGACTAACAGATAATGGGATTAAGACTTACAGATAATGGGATTAACACTGATAATAGGATTAAGACTAACAGATAATGAAGAAGCTAACTGGAGTATTGTATCAAGATATTTTCTGGATACCTTCGGTTAAAATTATTTGAGTATATGACTAAAGATAATATTAAAATGATCCCAAATTACCTGTATGCAGATGTGTTCAAATGTTGGATACATATAAACCAGACAACACGAAATTCAATAATGTTGAAGTAATAAGAAAGGAAAAAGGGGGAAAAAAGAACTGAAAACAAATGGCAACGGTATGATCTTTAACATCTGGATTAAATAAGGTCTGAACTTTAAAACTTATATAATAAATGAAATTGTTAAATAGCCAAAACTCATCTACCACATTAACTGTATAAATCAAAATGGATATCTTAAATAAACACAGTCACTAAACATGCTATTCCAAAGGCATGGAAAACAATATTAAAATTCGAGCAATCAAAACCCTTGTTTAAATGGAACCTAAACTGCATATTTACTTTGCACAAGGAAAAACGTCGGACCTGAAAGAATCAAGCAGTTTAAGTATAAACTTATATTTCGCATAGTTCCTTCTATGCAAATGCAATATGTATGAAAGATCATAACATATCCATTTTGGTGTGTGGTGAAACGGAAACCTATAAACGCTTATTCGTAGATTGTGAAGAAGCTGAACAATTTGGGAGAAGATAACATACTAAATAAAAAAATGTGGCATCTTGCCGACAATGAAAACGCTAAAACATATTTTAATCGGATATAAAAAAAATATACAGAATATTATGGGGTTATAGTACATGTTGGGTTCCGGATTTTTAAATCATATTTTATAAGCGATTGTAAAACAAACCGTGTTGACATTTTTGCCTTGTTTAAATAAGAATATTATATTTATTATTTCATTGTATAAACAATGATAAAGGAGCGCTACAAATCATTTGACACACGAATAATATAAGAAGAAAAATTAGTTATTGTAAAATATGCATCTATTATAGATGTGACTATTATAGAGGTGACAAACTTAAATTTAACAATCCTTCTGCATTGTTATAAAAAACGGTATTTGATATGTATAAGTTCAGGTGACCATACAACATAAACATGTATTAATGTAATACACATGATGCTTTCCACTTTATGTACATGTGTTAATACACTGCTTAAACTGTTTTATAACAACATTTACAACCTAAAATGTCAGTGAACAACGCCGTGTGTCCGTGTGTTTGTTTCCATAACTTATAGCATTTTTAGCCTGATTGCGAAACCAATCAAGGTTTATGGTTTGATGATTACGTCATGTCCGTTCATATCACAGTCATATTCCAAACACCAATGTCATAAACCAATGTTCATGTGTGCATGTGCTCATCGTTATAACACAACCATAGTTATAACAAGCACAATAACCCTGTCTTACAATTTACCACAATTATCTCCATTTTCCACTTAGATTTTTATTTCATAATTTGAATATAGAGATCGATTCCAGAAACCAATTGACAGAAAAAATTGAAACTTGGCACACATGATCATCATTATTACACAACCATATCTGACAACCACCATAATTTTGTCATGCATTTTACCTCCTTTCCCATTTAGATTGTGTGTATAACGTGTTTAATGTACAGACATATTCACACACACAAAAAAGAATTGTCATAAAACTTTGAAACTTGACACACTATGATAATTATTTATCACATAACATGGCGTCTGGGAGTGCAGTAAAGCCATGACTTATTTCTCGTAATACACTAGTGTATTACAGATGCAAATCAGGACCGAATCACTGTGTTTGTACATGTTGTATACGTTAAAACTTTTAATACCAATTGCTTCCATGGTATATCATACGGTACGTTAAGACGCCTTAATTATTTATCATTATTTGAAATCTTACTTCATAAAATGAACGTTAGTAACGTTAAATTTGGTTTTGGGTGTCGCATTGTTTGTAAGGCGAACGCATTTACAACCGCGTAACGTAGCGACGTCAAACAACAAAGCAAGAGCCTCGTATCCTATCATTTTATCCAACTCGTTTATTAAAATCAATAATACACAGTCACTCATGTAAGATCCTCTATGTTCATCATTATTACACAACCATATATGAAAATCACCATAGCTCTCTCATGCAGTTTACCAGAATTATCCCACGTTTTGACTTAAACATTGGTTAGTCATATTCCAAAAACTATGACAGAAAACTATGACGTGTTCAACAGCTGTGATACAAGCACGACAACTGTCATGCCTTTTACCGATAGTATCACCCGGTACAACTTAACAATCCGGCGTTCGCACCACTTTGTTTCTTCTTGTTTATAGTATAAAATAGGTAGGTACACAAAACACTTCTGCATATTCTATTCTCGGTAAATAACTGTATTAAAGATGAAATACACGAATGTTTATGAATGGTTTTGATTTCGAGAAAATAACTATGCACTGGAGTAGCCTAATGGCCCTGCATTTACCTATTTTACGTTTGAACATACATAAATAAACTACCAAATTAGGGTGTGTTTTTTAACATTGCCCTTTCAAATCAATAAAAAAATGTCTTAATATTGTTACCAAATGATAATATTGTACATATATTCTATATTGCATGAACACATGACCATATTTAGATATATATAGAGAATATTATGTCAGTGCCTTTTACTATCAAGTTTATTAGGCGAGGCTTAGAAAACGAAGAATGGCGAGGCTCTGCCGGGCCATTCTTCGTTTTCGTGCGGAGCCTAATAAACTTGATAGTAAGAGGCACTTACGTAATATTCTATTTATCATGTAGATTATCCATATTTTTTGTAGAAATTACTATTATTACCTATTTCTCAGAATGGTACGCTTATCGAGCACGTCGCCATGTTGTTGTTTTTTGTTTGTTTTATGACGTCAGGCAAAGTTACGTGCATGACGTCAGATAACGTTACGTATAATAAACGCCGAGGGATTCCGCATTGATTTGCTTTATTGGCCAGTGCCTAATTAAAGCAAAATTTAATAGATCACCCCTATATTAGACAGAAAAGTGCATATCTGCATGATATATGTACGATACTTTACAGACACATGCCGCTATGGGACATTTCATAAAGTTGCATGATATATGTACGACACTTTACAGACACATGCCACTATGGGACATTTCATAAAGTGGCATGATATATGTACGATACTTTACAGACACATGCCGCTATAGGACATTTCATAAAGTGGCATGATATATGTACGATACTTTACAGACACATGCCGCTATGGGACATTTCATAAAGTGGCATGATATATGTACGATACTTTACAGACACATGCCGCTATGGGACATTTCATAAAGTGGCATGATATATGTACGATACTTTACAGACACATGCCGCTATGGGACATTTCATAAAGTGGCATGATATATGTACGATACTTTACAGACACATGCCGCTATGGGACATTTCATAAAGTGCAGTGTTTTGCTTTAAAAGCTTCAATCGCGTAAGGCAAGAAAACAATGGTTAAATTTAAGAAACAGAACATCGTTTACTGTGAATTATCAATTGAACGACAAACCGTGATATATTATAGATAATGCACCGTAAACGATGTTCTATTTCTATTCTAATACCCCTAAAATGTGAAAATAACGCACACATCTGAAATCTTTTGCATTGCTTTGCTTACTCTTCTAACGTTGCATACATTACAATGCGCAATGCGCATGCTTATTCTCCTTTCGTTGCAAAAATTACAGTGATATATAGTTCAATTTAACATGATATTTTAAACTAGGCTATATATTGCGGGTGTATTAGAATAAAAGACATTCATAACGAATGATCTGAATATACCCACTTAATCGTGGGTTTATACAAACATAGCTTTGCAAGATATTGACCTCTACGGAAAACCTGTATTTTCATTACTATATTTTTCAGTCGACAACATGAAGGTGGCCATCTTCTTACTCGCATTATTGCCTTTGGTATTCAGTGCCGCACTTGAGCAACGATTCATTCTTCCTGATTGTAAGTAAGATTCGTTAAGCATATTCGATATAGTTAAATACTTTTGACACACTATTCTGAAGAAAAGCTATGTCTGAATTATCTTACACGAAACGTTAATATATCACTTTTAAACGATTCCTGTCTAAGTAGTGAGTGAGTAATGTGTGGTTAAGGATGTCCTTTCAATATGCATGCAAAAGGTATGCCATGATGGTTTTCAAAAAAGACCGAGATCGAATTACAATTAAACACCATATAGTATTGCGCAACCTAGATATTATTTAATGGATGAATTTTATAATCGGGATGATTTTTTTTCTTTCTTAATGAGACAAATGACCGCATGCGAATGAGTGAAAAACATACCTCCATCTCATAAATTGAAATAATTCCCTAAGTGTCGATTCCTACGGATCAAAAGAGCAGTGGCAGAAAAACAATAAACGTGGCTCCAGCGTAAATTGAGTTTCTACGAAAGAATTTGCAACAACTCTGCAGTTCAGGGTGAGAATGTTCTAGGCCCATTTTCCATATTTTATCTCGATGTACATGGAGGATGAGCCTGGCATGTTCATGCCTGTTAGGCGCCATATAACCTTTCATGTGTTGGTGAGCCTTAAAACCAAATTCAATTCAATTCAATTCTTACGGAGGGCGAGACGTAACTAGCGGTCTATTGCTGTTGGTTTTAATGCGTTTTTTTGGTTGAATGTCTACATTTCCTGTTCGACTTATTATTTTACAAAAGGACGTAATACAAATTGAAGTCAACGTGTTACGTCATTTTTAGCACATGTTAGGCTATATATGACAGTCGATGTTTTGTGGTAGAGGCAGACCACTCCTTTCTGCGATATTGCACACATTGATATTGCACGGGAACTTTTTCTCGTGCTTGCTAAGAGCCGCGAAATAGAAATAAGGAACTACTTTCAAATAAAATAACGGAATCCTTTCTATAGTGTCAACAACAAAATACGTGTTTTTATTGTTCAACCTTTTATGGCAGAAATTGATAAAATAATTGAAATGGTCACTCACCCACTGTTTTTAACGTTATCGAATGGTAAACAAACTTTAGAAAATCGCTTGTTGTTTTCAATGACGTCATTCGACGTCGACGTCGTTTTCGCGCAAAATAATCATCCACACAAAATGAAACTGAATGACAAGACAGGAATTCCATCAAAAGCTATAAAAATAACACAAATACAATGAAAAGTAATAGTCATACAATTAACATTGATCGAAAACAATATGAAAGTATACAATAAAAAGGTTATTGAATTTGTATGGCTAAATATAACTTGGAACTCGTTGTTTTGGCGCAGAACGACTCGCAAGCTCGTCGTCCACAACTCGTTCCAAGTAATATTTAGCCATACAAATTCAATAACCTATAATACAAATATAATAACCTTTTTATTGCATACGCATTTTTAATACAAGGTAGATGTTATGCTCTGGTCGGTGGCTATATTGCTCAACCCGGTGGATATACTGCTCTGCCCGGTAGATATATTTCTCTGCCCGGTGGATATATTGCCCTGCTTGGTAGATATATTGCCCTGCTTGGTGAATATATTGCCCTGCCTGGTGGATATATTGCCCTGCCCGATGGATATATTGCTCTGCCCGGTGGATAAATTGCTCTGCTCAGTGGATATATTGCCCAGCCCGGTGGAATATTGCCCTGCCCGGTTGATATATTGCCCTGCTTTTTGGATATATTTCTCTGCCCGGTGGATATATTGCCCTGCTTGGAGGATATATTTCACTGCCCGGTGGATATATTGCCCTGCCCGGTTGATATATTGCCCTGCTTGGTGGATATATTTCTCTGCCCGGTGGATATATTGCCCTGCTTGGTGGATATATTTCTCTGCCCGGCGGATAAATTGCCCTGCCCGGTTGATATATTGCCCTGCTTGGTGTATATTTTGCTCTGCCCGGTGGATATATTGCTCTGTCCGGTTGATATATTGCCCTGCTTGGTGGATATATTGCTCTGCCCGGTGGATATATTGCCCTGCTTGGTAGATATATTTCTCTGCTTGGTGGATATATTGCCCTGCCCGGTAGATATATTTCTCTACTTGGTGGATATATTGCTGTGCCCGGTAGATATATTTCTCTGCTTGGTGGATATATAGCCCTGCCCGGTAGATATATGTCTCTGCCCGTTGGATATATTGCTCTGCCCGGTAGATATATTGCCCTGCTTGGTGGATATATTGCTCTGCTTGCTGGATATATTGCCCTGCCCGGTATATATATTTCTATGCTTGGTGGATATATTGCTCTGCCCGGTAGATATATTTCTCTGCCCGGTGGATATATTTCTCTGCCCGGTGGATATATTGCTCTGCCCGGTGGATATATTGCCCTGCTTGGTAGATATATTTCTCTGTTTGGTGGATATATTGCCCTGCCCGGTAGATATATTTCTCTGCTTGGTGGATATATTGCTCTGCCCGGAAGATATATTTCTCTGCCCGGTGGATATAATGCTCTGCCCGGTTGATACACTTCTCAAAACTGCTAACTACACCGCTCACGTTTTGGGTTATATATATCGATGGGTTGAATGTTTTTCAATAAAATAAAAAGGAAATACCAATTCAATCATTTTTACATCATTTCATTTTATTTTTTTCATGGGCAATGCTAGAACTAAACCACAATAAGCAATTACAAACGACCCATGTAAACACTTAAGTCACACTTTTCCCATATCTACACAATAAGCAATTACAAACGACCCATGTAAACACTAAAGTCACACTTTTCCCATATCTACATGTAGATATGGGAAAGGTGTGACTTTAGTGTTTACATGGGTCGTTTGTAATTGCTTATTGTGGTTTAGTTCGGTAGATATATTGATTTCGTATGTGTCGTGCTCGGCCGTTTCCAAAGGTCCATTATCGTACTTTTTTGAATACCACATAAACGTCAGGTATATCATATATGTCTCTACACGTGCGACAGAATAAACTGACGTGCATCTGACGCCTGGTTGACGTCCCGCGCAACGTTTGCGTATAGAGCCTTCAACAATCCTAGCCCAGCATATTGGTAAAGCGTATAACATACCCACCACTACGCTGATAACATTCCAGTTGATCTGCAAAATTTACTATGTTACTCATTTTTTTGTTTCAGAGTCCAGTCACTACTCGGCTGAAGTCTTGAATTCTGCATTCGTATGAAATATTATTCTGGTGAATAAATATAAATATAAATTAATTCATGTTGTTTCTAATATCTGAATCAATTTATAATTCAAAGTGAGCGAGGTAATTGTGACGCAAAAGTGTTCATAGTATATCTGATTGATTCAATTGAATTCATTGTGACCCTGTCAGTACATTCTTTGAGCGGATGTTTTATCTTTGTTTTTTTAAAGTAACCCAAGTATTTAAGAATTTACTATGGATACAAATGGTAGTTAATCTCACAACATACTGATGATACTAGATTGGCCATAGATGGCTCCAAATACAGCGATTTTTACTCCGATGTTGTCAATTCAGTCAACTTCCAAAGACTAGCATGTTAATGTATCAACGTAGTGTTATATATTCTGTTAACATGCTATTTCAACAACTTATCGTGTGTCCGAATCCAATCTTTAAAAGGGCTAGAAAGGCTATATAATCAACATAGTTTGTATTTTCCGTAGCTCACAATTCGATTTTGACTCGGCGCAAACACGTTACAACATTATTATTTCTACAGATGATTATGACGCAATACCTAAGGGAAGTAGCCCTGTTTAACAAATTGAAGAGCGGATCCAGGGTCGGGGATGGATTTGGACCACCATTATTTTCACATAGACCGTAATGTTAGCTCTACACAGAACACTTACCCTAATGCTCCGTGACACTTCAAATATCCATTAAAATGTATATACATGACGACAAAACACAAAAATAGCAAAACAACAATGACCATAACTGCTCTATGCACCAGCATTTGGCTCAAAATGAAAGTAGATGACCTTTTTTGACAACAACAGCCGAACCACACCTCATTTTGTTTAAAATCTTACCTCATACAAAGTAGTACCACTCAGCACTCTGATGACTGATTTCTTTGCTTTTTGCACCCATATCTTCGGAAATCTAACCTCAAAACAAAAACAGTAAATATACGTACCTTTTTTATGTATTAAATCAATTACACAGTCCCAAATAACACCACTGATGGTACTACTTTCGAGTACGACCATTTTTAACTTTTTACCTCTCTGGTTACCGGTCCAAGTCCTGTATGCCCTAGATTTGGTTTTAAAACAATTATAATTACATGTGAGTATCAACTTACATGTCAACTTGAAAAATCCAGAATACCATCGCCATTCATCGAAGACTGGGGAAGATATTGGTGTTCGAGTCTAGGCACCTTCACTGCGACAACCTGTATGAACAAACTACCCGCAGTGGTGACAAAGGGTATACTGAAAATATCATAAAAAATAATAAGTAATAATTTGGAGCCAAACTGATTTCTTATAGTCAGTAATAGTATTGGTGCTAAACATAAATACACATTTACACATTGCGATATGAAATTTCTAACTGAACAGCATGTTATTTGTAGACGCAGGCCCTCGTGGGTTTATTTTATATCATTTTTCAAATTTCAATTATTATATTTTGAAAAATAAAAATCAAAAACTGTCAAAAATTAGCCTGTTGGAATCTTACAAGTATATATTAGACCCAAATGACACAACATATTCAAAATCACCAATGCTTTATTTCCTATAGACATTCGACTATTCGTGAAAATGTCCATTTTTGGGTCATTTTGACCAAATCCAAGAAGATTCCAATATTTTCAAAGTCTAATAATATGTGTCTGCAGATTCACATATTCATTAAACTTTGCAGAAAGGTTTCACACATATCATATATTCAGAAAAAAGTCATAACTGCCTTCTCACTATGGAATAAGAGAACCTACAGCCTTTACAGCTATCTCGGGATGTAATTTTTTTCATGTTTTTGACCAAGTTTCTCAATTAATATAGTTTCCTTTGCACTATATAGAATTATATCAAAATAATAAAGTAATTTCTAACATTTCCTATAGAGCAACAGACTTACTGATCCAATAATTTCTCAAATCTTTCACTATTGGCTTTATAAAAACATTTAACTTGAATCCCTATGTGACTAGAAAAATGGTAGTTTTTCCGAGGCTCAACCAATGTGAGCCCAACACGGTTTATTTGGTTTATACATCATCGTATACCAAATTATGCAATTTACTCATAATTTAAATACAACAGCACACCTATCTGGATCATTTTAACCATAACACTCAAAGCTTGCATTTTTAAAGAAAAGAGAAATAATCAGGACACTGACATTGAATAATGTGTTTACGTGGCTCATCCAGAGTAATCTGATTGCCGTTAAATTATTTGCTTATAACATTATAATGATTATTTGTTGTCGACCATTCTGGATAATACCGGGTGTCTTAAGGTCTGAAATCAGAGGAAAAATACCCGATGCACGGTAATAAATACCGTCATTTATTTTTTCTTGCCGGGGAGGTGGGGGAGGGTTCGAGTAAGCAAACATTTTAGAAAAATACAATATGTCTGGTTGGTTAAGTAAATAAATACAGGTAGACTAGATAAAGATGTATCCATTGCTTGTATGAGATATGAGGAGTGAGTTCTTGGTGATACTGTTTAGGTAGGAGTTCTCAAGTATATAGTTTGAATCTCATCACATACAAAAATCTCCAAATCCCAGACCGATGATCAACCTAGACACACCTTGCATTACAGACGGATGCCTTTTACATTCTTGTACACACACACACACACCACAGGGGCACAATACATCTAATTGTATTACTTACTGCTTATGATAGTGTACCAATATCCAAAAACTCTCAGAAGAGCCAATTACGGAAGGCAAGTGTAGTGGAAGAGCCAATTACGGTAGGCACGAGTAGTGGATCCTTTTTTCAAGACAGTCGTGTTTGGCAGATTTCTGAAAAAAGATGCATAAATGATTTAAATAAGTTATATAATGTCAATAACTGATGATAATAATATGGTAATAAAAACAGAAATTCCAATTGTTATAATTATATACAAAACACAACTGTTTAGTATGCAAACATGTTGTGACTGCCCATACATCAGGATTATTACATGTACTTGGAGAAATACCTAATTTGGTTTCACTTTTAAAGTTTGTATATACAATACTCATCATAGAAACTTTGAATTCGATTTTCCCAATGCTTGTCTTTGTTTTGACACTTTGACCAGAACGAGGCTACATATTTGTCAACAATGGCGGCGCCCATGAACGGAATGTAAGGACTAAATATCGACTGATTATTGTGTACGAAAATCTAAGATGGCGGAGCATAATAGGTCTTTGAGAGGGTCTACCTCTAATAGTAAAGCAGATAACACAGCCCAACCCCCAGATAAGCATAAATGTGGCTCCTGTGGGAAAACTGTGAAAACACTGACAGGTCTCTGGAATGTCAGTTTATTTTGGCACCATATAAAGTGTGAGGATGTCGGTGAAGATACTTACAAGTGGTTGGAAAAGACTAGTAATGCTGGTGGTATCCACTGGTACTGCAAAAAGTGCAACAATAGTGTGGCAAAGTTGATATCGTCAATTGCTTGTTTAGAGCGTAGACAAAATGAGACAGATGAGAAATTAGAACAACTAGAATCGAAAGTCGTCGATATTGGGAAGTTGATTGCTAACAATGCGGAAGTGCTAGGCACAATGGGTGGCGGCCTCGAGTGTATCACCGACAAGATTGAAGAAGCACAGAAGGAAATATACGATAGGGATAGGAGAAAGTGCAATATAGTAATTTTTGGGGTAGAGGAATCGTCGAGCAGCGGGGGCCAAGCTAGGAAGGAAGTCGATACAGATTTTATACATAGATTGACTAGGATGCTGGACACTGACCCTGAGAAAGTGAAGCAGGTTGTGAGGCTAGGGAAGCGTGAAGAACCTAAAACGGGCACGTCTGAATCTGTATCGCACCCGAGACCAGTTTGAGTGACGATGGATGACGTACTAAGCAAACAGGGCCTTATGAAAAATCTAAACAAACTAAGAGGGGCCGAGGATGAGTTTAGTAAAATAAGTGTCTCTAATGACATGACGCAAAATGAGAGACTACACAACAAAGAAAAGCTAAAGGAAGCTAAGGATCGGAACGAAAACAATTTGGAAAAAAACTACAAATTTGTGGTGAAGGGCCCCTCGTGGGACAAAAAAGTAGTGAAAGTGCGAATAGATCCAGATTAGGAGTACGAGCCAGAGAGAATGTAAATATTGTAAATAATAAGGTCAAAGCATCAAAACCTGTAGATAAACGTGGACATAATGTTAAGTCACTGCATGAACTAAAGTGTATTTACACTAATGCGGACAGTCTTATGAATAAATTTGGTTAGTTGGAGTTACGCTACTTGAGTAACAACACTGATGGTGAGAAACCACATGTGATAACAATAACAGAGGTACTCCCAAAAATCTCTAGGTATGAGGTGCAGAAATCTGAACTGAGTATTCCAGGCTATGATATGTTCCCAGAAAAAATTCCGGGGGATGGGGGAAGAGGCTTTATTATCTATGTGAAACAAGAACTTGATGCCACAGAGGTCAGCATGGACGAGAGATTTAAGGAGTCTGTATGGGTGAAAATAAATCTAGAAGATAAACATAAGCTTCTTATTGGAGGTGTCTATAAGAGCCCATCATACTCGGAGGGAAATCATGAGCAACTGAATTGCCTAATGAGGGAAGTAAGTAAGATGGAGAAGACGTATGACCAGATTTTAATCACTGGGGACTTTAACTTTCCAGGTATAGACTGGAGAACATTTAGTGCACGCGATACCGTGAGCAAGGAATTCATAGAATGTGTGAGAGATTGTTTTTTTGACCAAATGATTGATCAACTAACAAGACTACGGGTGAACCAAGAACCATCAGTGCTCGACTTAATTCTAGTCAATGATAGTAACAGAGTCACGAAGGTTAACTATGATGATCCTTTGGGATCTAGTGATCATTGTGTGATCAACTTTAATTATGTATGCCATACAACTATAGATACTTGCCAAAGTGAGAAGTTCAGGTACTTCAAAGGAGACTATGATAAGTTGAGAAATAATCTTGACATTGATTGGGAAACCAGCCTAGCCGCCAGTGATGTAGAGAGTATGGAACATGTTTTTTCTGATAGACTTTTATTGGCTATGGACGTGTGTATACCTAAAGGAATAACGAATCATAAGAAAGGCAAAACACCACTCTCAAGTGAGGTGGTGAAGTGTATTAAGCGGAAACATAGACTATGAACAAGATATATGGAAACTAGAGATAGCACAAAATATAGAGAATATTGTAAAGCCCGTAATCGGGTGAAAGCTATTGTTAAGAAAGAGAGAAAAAAGCGTGAGCAAGAGCTGGCTGTGAACTGTAAAAATAACTGTAAACCTTTCTGGAGATATGTGAACTCCAAACGCAAGACTGTATCTGGAGTTAGTGAACTTCACACAAAGGTGGAGGGGAAGAAGGTTGTTGCAGAGTCCGACAGTGACAAAGCTAAAATCCTGGGAGAATTTTTTTTTAGTAGTGTATTTACCAATGAACCAGAAGGAGACTATGTCCATCTGGACAGTATGTGTGATTATAGATCTGACGATTCACCATTCACCAAGCAGGAAGTGAACAAGTTGCTCACAAGTCTTGACACATCAAAATCACCAAGCCCGGATCGAATTCATCCAAAAGTATTATTTGAGCTGGCAAATATTATCGACAAACCATTGAGTAATATTTTCAACAGCAGCTTCCGTACGGGGCTGGTTCCGGCAAGCTGGAAAATTGGACAAGTAATAGCATTGTTTAAAAAGGGGAAAAAGACTGAGCCAGCCAATTATAAGCCTGTAAGCCTGACTAGTGTGATATGTAAGACTATGGAAAAACTAGTGAGAAAAAGGATTGTCGATCACATGCAAAAGCATAAGTTATTTAGTAACAAGCAATTCGGCTTTATAGGCGGTCGATCAACGACATTGCAGTTACTCCATGTTTTAGATCACTGGACAAGGATACTAGATGGTGGTAGTGTAATAAACACTATATACATGGATTTTATGAAAGCTTTTGATAAAGTTCCACACAGAAGGCTACTGTCTAAGCTACAATCATATGGTATAAGTGATCAGATGTGTAGGTGGGTCGAGAACTTTCTGAGCAACCGAAAACAAAGAGTGCATCTGAACGGAAAATACTCGTCATGGATGGATGTCACCAGTGGGATTCCTCAGGGTTTGGTATTGGGACTAATTTTATTTGTAGTTTTTATAAATGACCTTCCGGGCTGTGTTCAGTCGAGCGTTTTTCTATTTGCGGATGACACAAAGTTATATAGTAACTTAAAGGACAGGAGGGACAGCATTGCTATTCAGCATGATCTGGACAGTTTGTTCGCGTGGAGTGAAAGGTGGTGCCTGAGATTTCACCCAGATAAGTGTAAGGTCCTACCAATATACAACAAAAGAAAGACCTGCGAGGACCCTGTATAAACCATGGACACTTACGCTGGTGGTGTGAAACAACTAGAAGTTGTGGAAGTTGAAAAGGATATAGGAGTGAATATTTATAGCCATCTTGCATTTGATGATCATATACAGATCCAAGTGAACAAGGCGAACAAGATAGTAGGCATTATTCGGAGAATATTTACCCATTTAGACTATAAAACTTTTTGCCTGCTGTTTAAAGCACTAGTCAGACCACATCTCGAGTATGCTGCTAGTGTGTGGAGCCCTATGTCTATGCAGAGCATAGAGACGATAGAAAACGTTCAGAGAAGAGCCACTAAAATGCTACCATTTCTACAATATAAATCGTACACTGAGCGTCTAAATATATTGAATCTGCCCACCTTGAAATATCGACGACTGAGAGGTGACATTATAGAGACATACAAGATTCTAACAGATGTGCATGATCACAACGTCACAGGAGGACTGTTTGAGAAACATCTAAGCACTACCAGAGGGCATTCGCTCAAAATCAAAAAGGCAGGGTGTCGGTTGGACGTGAGGAAGAACTGTTTTATAATGAGAGTTGTGGACATCTGGAATAGTCTTCCAGAAACTGTGATAGAGGCCAAGTCTGTTAAATCATTTGAGAACAGACTAGATAGGCTTTGGAGGGATCATCCGATGAAAGCGGATTACACTGTACAGTACAGCGATATACAGAGAGCCGGAGCGCTCACCAGCACAGACATGAATATAGAGGAGCAGCAGCTCCTGCGTTCATAAGCAACGTAGGTAAACGTAGGTAACACATGTATGTAGAGAAATGTGTGACGATCCGAGAAGACCAACAGAACCAACCATATGCATTTATGCGATAGCGCAAACCAACAGAAATCCATGTATTTAGATTGTATAGATCTCGGTTAACAAAACACTAAAAATTACCTAATATGTGTAACAAACGAAAGAATAAACAATGAC